>JAPDSC010084355.1:0-17645 GCA_026290005.1 Latrodectus geometricus | reverse complement strand
ATATATATATATATATATATATATATATATATATATATATATATATACACAAACGTACATATATAGTGTGTTTGCCGTAGAACTGTTCTTTGGAAAGAGAGGTCACGAATTTGATCCTATCTGTAGCACTTGAACAGTCGGACAACAACCAATAATAATATTTCAAGTCTTATTATTCTCCAATAAAATCAAAGTAATAGGATTTAACTTTTTGTAATGGTATGTCGCACACTTGTTCTTATCCAATCATGAACAAAGGAAAAGATGATATTACATTTAATTTGCTGCATGCAATTAAGTCAGAATATTTACATTGGAATTTTGCAGGTTACGTCTTTTGTAATACCTGAATCCAATAAACTATTTATAAAAATAATGTCACGAAAGGTAGATGTTCAAATGCCTTACAAGTGCTAGGATATCGATTATTTCGTATCGAATGTATATTGCTGCATAATATCATGGTCAATTTTTATTTAATATCATTTTAATTTAAATATAACTTACTTTAAATAATAAACCAAAATGCAAAATTTACAAAATATAATTTTGTACTCTTTTGAATAATAATTATAATAAATAACAATAATAATTCTGAAAATACTATATATACAATTTTTTAATTTTTCTGGATATCAGAAAGCAGAATAACGAATGAATTGCAGTTGTTCATTTTTATATCTGAGTTATGAAGTTTTAAAACCATATCTTACTCAAAGATAAGTAAATAACGATTTTAATCATGTACATACACGTGCTTAGATGTTTAATAATATAATTACAATATTCATTATTTTTGATTTAATTAAAATATTTCAAGTCCCGAATATTTGCTCAAAATATAATTTGATTGCTTCGGTGTTTGATTAACACTATAACCGTGTCTTCCTCGTAACTAGGAGAGGAAGAGTTAATTTCTTCTTCGCCCACTGGATACGAGGAATTGATAATCGCTCACAGCAGGAGGATAATTGCTCAATTAGGATAATCCATCATAAAGAGAAAGAGCTTCGCTTCTTCAAACCTGTCCTTAATAAGGATGAGAATTAAATGGTGTCATGTAATTTTCTCAGTTTTCATGTAAATAGGTCAACGTTTAATTATAAATAACCGAAATAATTTTCGTAAGGTGTTCGAGATGATTGTTAAAGAGACTCATAACTTTTAAAGTATGATAGGTAGATTAAAGAGTATTATTTAGTTTTTGGCATAACAACGAACATAAACAGTTTTTAACTGATAATCATAATTTATTTTATATGGTTAATTATGCTTGAATGCAATTTCGATATTGTTTTTGTTTTGTTTATGATATTTTCCTTTTCTCACTTTACTTTCAACAATATCAGAGATGGATTCGATTCACACTTCAAGCTTGGATATTTGTAGTAGACTTTAAGTTATAGGTTCCGATCCGTGCAGAAAATTGAGAGACAAACAGGGAAAACCATTCATTCAACTGTCCATGAGTTTAATTCCCACTTCCGGTGTATTTGTTGGTTGTAATTTGGAATCCATTGTATCATCTGGACGAAGGAAACCTCTTGGACAAGAAATAGAGTTCAAAACTAACTAAATCAATTTATTCTAATGAGTATGAAAATTGGGATTATTTTAAGTAGTTCTTTTTTTCTCATCACATTCTTTTAGAATATAAGCATATACCATGAAGTCATAATGAATTAAATAATAAGAAAAATTTTAGTAATTCATAACGTAGTTCAGTCGAATTAATTTGTTTACTAATAACTGTCAATTGTTTTGTTGGTTTTTTAAATTGTTAGTTACAAAAGCATGTTTCATTGTTTCTATCCACATTCCGCTCAGTTTCAAAGATTGTGGGTTCAATTCTCACTTTAAGTGTGTGTATGTTAATAATGGCTCGGAATCCACTGTATGTCTCAATCAAACTTTCCTACAGATGCATAAAAAGATCGTAGAATAGTAAATTGAATTGTTGCTCAACGATCATTTTATGCACAAAAATTATATTTTTAAGAGAAAATGAAGGTACAATTTTATGTGAACATTGCATACGTAAGACAAGAAAGTGGTTAAGAAAGTAAACAAATGACTTGTATATCATATTTTTCGGCTATAATTTGCCCAGCCATAAATATATGAAACACCTACAATTTGTTTTGTCAAACTTAAGTCAAACCGAAAATTCTATACAAATAAGAATTTTTAGTCTCCCATAAATCTAGGTTTATGATTTTTTCACTTGTCTTTTTTCCTAAAATTATCATTTCACCTAATTTTAAGAATAGATTTTTTTTGTGAAAGCATAAAATTGTGGAATGGAATTCCAGCAATTCAGATGAAAATAATGACATGAACAACGATAACTTTAAAGATAAAAATAGAATACAATACAGAAAAGACTTGGGTTTAACATGAAAATTAGAATTCACTTTTTTATTTAAGGATCAACAAATCTTTTAGTTTCATATACTGAGCTCTTCAGAAGACATTTTGACGAATGAAAATGAAGGTGGATGTCCTAAACTGAGAACGAATTCCCTATATTTTTAGATTTTTAAGAGCAAAGTCACTTTATAAACACAGATAAAACATAGCTGCTGAATCAGGAAGATGCACCGAAATAGAAACTGAGTAATTACTATTCAGATCTTCAATTGAACAGCTGGAGATTTAACTAATAAATGGGGGCTTTGTAGCACACAAAATCCTATTTTAAGCCATATGCTTTGATCCAAATCTTTTTGCTATAAAAATGTGACTGTAGTAATAAACAGTTCAAACGAGAAAAAGTCAATTTAATATAATGGCTGTAATTATATTAAACCATATAATATAATGGCAGTTAAGAGAATATTTTAATGGAAAAATGTCTTGTGTAAAATGTTATTAGTGTCAGAATTAATTATTAAAAAATGCAAATTTCTTATTAATATTAAAAAAAGAGAGAAAAAGTGTTTTTTGCCACAATTAATAAAGAACCATAACATTTATGCATCTAAGACGTAATATTTCCTCAGATAATAATTTCATTTGATTTCCTGATTTCCTGATTTTTCCTTATATACTTTAAGTAGGCCGAAAATTTGTTCCTTAGAATTTTTTCCCAGGATTTAATATAAGATTTTCATCAACAATCCATCATCCTTTTTTCGTGAAATATGCATATTAAAAATTGTTTTTACAATAATTTATGACAAAGAATAATTGAGATTAGTGTTGGTTCCGGGTTCGAATCCCGGTACAGGCATGCACATTTCCTTGTCTCTGAGTTGATGAATAAATGTTGTCCACCCTATAAACGGGTTTGTGGTGGTGTGACGTTGGTATGATACTCGCCTCCGTGATTGGCTCACAGGGGCTTACCATGTAACGTTAAAACGAGTAGCAGTTTCTGACTTTGTTGTGGCGAAGAGTTAATCACCCAATGGCCGCCGTTAGGGGGGGGGGAATTTAGATTAGTTCAAATTACACGTATTTTATTAAAATTATCTGTTATCTTATTAAAATTTTCCATATCTGAGGTGATCGAACCAAAAATCTTTTCAACAGAAGGCCAGCACACTAATCATTGAAATACCAACTTGATGTATAGATTAACACAGGATGCTAATACTTTCATTGTAACACAAAAATATTTCTTATATTTAATTATTAAATTTTTTTCAAATAACAAATTGATTTGCCTTTTGAATACTTTCACAATGAGGAACAAAAACTAGTTTTACCTAAAATGTGCGTCAGAAAATAATGAGAAAATATCTGATGGATGTCATTGAAACTTTTCCAACGACCTTGAGAAAAACTTATTTAGTTATTTTACTTGACACCAATAAATGACATTTTCTTAATTTCACAGTGGTATATATTAATGAAAATATTGCTTTGGATAACTATGTTTATAAATTTGCAAATTATAATTTGCAAATTTAAAATATCTTTGCTGAATAATAAAAAAGATAAAGATAATTATATTTATTTAAATCATTAGATATTTTAGACATAGCCATGAATTCCTTTTAAGGTCATATAAAATTTTTTAATTTAATTGTATTTTAATAATATTAATTATATAAAATGAAAAATTTACTTATGTTCCCGTGACACAAAACTAAAAATCAAATCGATTTGCAAAAAATGTTTTTTAATTAGTACATTCTTTTCTTTTTTGGGCGGATTGTGCGCTGCGTTGCTTGAGTGATGTGCCGAATTAATATCCTTAAGATTACATCATTGGTTTCAGTTTCTATGAACGATTCTCACCACAAATATGCAGTTTTTTGATATAATTAACAAATAACAAAGATTTTAACAAAGAAGATAATTTAACAATTAAAACTGTTGAAAGAGTTTTTAATACCTACCAAATATTATAGTTTTACTGAAGAAATTTTTATAGATAGTTGACCGTATTCCTATGTTACAAGGGAAAGAACAAGAAAAACAGAATTACCTCGATAGACGTGTTTCCAGAAAGTAGAAATTTAACACTTATGTTTTGATGATCAGCATCCACTAGAGCCGAATCCAGAATTCAGCATTTCGAAGAATATGGAGATACCACAAGGCCGGAGTTAGTTCCGGAGAATATACATGTTGGTAATGATTTAGTATTCATTTTACTATGCAGGTTCCAGATCGGATTACAAAAAACATACCATTAACCAATTAATGGATCCGTAGAATAAATCATAACATTCACCTGTCTAGTGGTAACCATGCTTGACTGCGGATAGAGAGGTCCTGGGTTCGAATCTCGGTTCGGGCATGGGTATACTTACTCTTTCTCTCTCTTTCCTATCTTTGTCTCTTCCTCGTATGAATGGTTGCCTACCCTATAAACGGGTTTGGGTACCTAAGGCATGTGTGTATTAAGAAAGTCGGACTCCACACCAAATTATGGTTCAGTTGGAAAAGTGGTGCCAACTTAGCTAGCGATGGTCTAAAAAAATTCTTATGAAGATTAAGTTTCTGAACTCTTATCTTCCAATCGTCAACCTAAAATAGAAAGTGAGATTTCACAGTCCTAAAATGAAGATAATTATTTCAGATGGCAAAGGTGGTTATTGATGTTAGGATTACTAAAATATAAGTAATTCTACTCTAAGCCAGAATTCCGGGTTGAATTAGACATTATTCTTAAAAAATGACCAAGGAATAATCAATCAATCAACTGTGAGATTCATGGTATGGAACAAAATATTCTTAAGATGATTATGTATATGAATTATTTATGGGTCAGCAAGCCAACTTCCAATGGCCATGGTTCCAAATGAAAAAAATGTACTAGCTTGCGAGAAATAACACGTGATTTCGAAAATAACGATATTTTTACTATTGTTTTTTTCCCTCAAAACACTATTTTGCATTACAAAACAAGATAGCAAGTATTGATTGATCAACTAAAAACAGATTGATTAAGGTGTGGAGTATTTGAAAATATTCTTTTTAGTTACAAAGTTATTAAATGAAATCGAGATCTTGTGTCAATGCATTTCCAATTGACGATGTATTGGAAAAACTAAAAACACGTTTGCTGAAGTGGACAAAACTTTGTAAATGTCATTATTTTTATAAAAAAATGCAAGTGAACTTAGAAAGAAAAGTGAAGTGGATATCATATACAATTTTTGTCTATGAACAATAATTCTATAAAGGAAACAAAAGGGCAATTACGAAAGGGAAAAAAGAAGCACTTTCTTCCTTGAATGGTGTGCATTGCTCTATAAGCAACATTACTCCGAGTTCAAATCAGTGTTAATTAGGGCTTAAATTTATTACAAACGTTGTAATCAAAATCTAAAAATAGAAGCATATCGAATGTCTTAAGTTACTCAGATACCAACATCCTGAAATAAGTTTTATTCTATTCTTTGTTGCCGTTCTGAATGCAATACAAATTGGTGAACAAACAGAATAATGATTTTATTTATATAGATTACAGTTAACAAATTTCATAGATCACTTAAATGCTTTTTCTTTTTTCTCATAAAGGCATCTTCGGAAAACAAGTGTAAAGATGATTTTCTCTGGAAGACAATACAAAGTAATAAATACTGTCATACGGTCATCCAAGACCCAGTTATTTGCTTGACTGACTTTTCTCTTTTGTCAGTACTTATTTATTTCTTTAGATATAAATCTAAATCGCTTATTTCGACCAGTGATAGAAAAGCGTTCTAATACGACTTAGTTGTCTTTATCAAAAGAGATCTTTTAATGTTGACAAGATTTCGTCTTAGAGTAGCTTGCAGCCAGTTGTTTGGCATGATTGGCGATTGTTGCAAGCCCTGATTTTATCTCATTGTTTCATTACTTTGAAACTTTCTGTGAGACTCTGACCGTTTTTTTTTCTGTCTTCGAAGTCCGTTATTATTTGAAGTCGATGGTGTATGAATTTCGGATTGTAAGGTCTATTAATTTTGATGTAAGTGAACTGCAAGTAGTTTTGATAGTTTTACTGAATTCTTACTGCCCTTAATGTTCAATCATAAATATTTTTTATTTTATTATTTTCTCCTGAAATCTGAAAGTATTAGGAATGGTTTGAAGTAATCATTAAAACTAGTTCAAAATATTTTTTTTTGACTATATTTGATGAAAATAAGAATAAATTTAAGTATGGATGACATTATTATCAGATTATTTCTTTCATAAACTTGTGTTGGATAAAGAAAAATTTTACATTCAAAGTAAAAGAAGTTAAACTTTTTACAAACTGTGTTCCGCATTCACATAACAAAATGGATTAAATCCGGAAAACCCCCAAGCACACTCCCAATTCACGTGCATGCAGAAAGCAGAAACACAATATCCTTTTCCCATTAACATATCAGTGGCTGGGATTAAACCCGCGACGCTTCATTCCAAAGTTTGTAGTCTTATCACTAACTAACGGAAAGTTACTCTTTTTTTTAAAGTATAGTATAGTACTTAATATAGAGATAAGTATCTCAATAGCTGAATGCTTTACGGAAGGTAGTAGGTAGTTTACGGAAAACAGTTTTGTAGAAAGTAAACGTAGTGAGGCCTTCAAGGAAATAAAATTATGTAAACTCCATATCATTCATTCGATAGTTTTACATGTGAAACATACATGTACACCTGGCTTTCGTTGTTTGACAATGGCTAGAATCGAATTTGATGTCTTCCACTTTGAAAAACAAAGCCAAAGGGAACCAAAATATTTAATGCTATTTTATAGAAGAAATTGTTATGAATCAATTATTAAAAATTGTTTCTAGTAACTTTAAAGTCAAATTAGTAGTTGAGTGATAAATATTCTGAATTTTATTTAATAGTTTTTAAGTTCAATTCCTGAATCGAATGCGAATGTTTATTCTGATTCAGAATCTGCTATAAGTTGAAGAAAACCAATCAAGTTAGACTTCGCATTTAAAAAAAGACGAATGGCAGAGCTAATGTTAAATCTTTGTTTCACGTGTCTTAAATTCTCTTCAGTTTAGTACATATGAATTTTATTATGTCCAAAATAATTCCTCTCATCGTCTCATAATTAAGTAAATCTTCATCTAAAATAAGAAAATGCAGTGTACGTTTTTGAATTACAATGTAGCAATACATCATAATCTTTAAAAATAAAAACAATCATGATTTCTAATTACATATGCATAAATTTTGAATTGGTATCTTTTTATTCCTGATAAACTTCAAATTACAACTACGAATTATTTTCAGAAGTTAAAGCAAATTTAACTTCTTTAACTTTAATTTATGGAGTGCTAATGATTAACTTCTTATTTTAATTGATGGCTGGTTTCAATGCATAGTTTTTTCTTTTGTTTGTCATATAGTGTAACTTTTCGTCGAGATGGGGGCTTAACTTTTAAAGATCAGCTTTTCCATTGCTCAAACCCAATGCAGTCAAGGAGAGTTTCAGTGATTTAAAACCAACTATAAAGTTTTTATTAAGTCTATTCTTTCATAAATAGTGATGCGTTTTCACCTGCTGCAAGGGAGAAAACCTTTAAAATTCTCAATCATTTAAATCGACGAATTTGAATATCGAAAGCAAAAAGACAGCATCTATAATAATGTATATCTGAGTTCGAACCCGAGACCTTCCTCTCTGAAGAGCATGGTGCAGCTCTATAATGCTGAAACAATTGTATATTATTCATATTATTAATTTTTAATTTGATGTTTTGTCTAAATATGTGGATAGATAATTTCAAATAGCTAAGGAGAAATTTGATCGTTAAAAATTCACGCGAGAGTGAATTTTTAACTATGAAATTTCTTCTCATATGAATAATTAATTTATTGTTATTTGCTTATTTAATAACTATAACGTATTTGTATAGACTTAGCGTTTAAAGGTTATATATATTCATGAATATTCAATAAAAGTAATAAAACGAATAAAAACCTCCCCCAAGAAAAATGCTTTTATATTTTTTAATTCCATTTTATTTAAAAATATCGCAAAAATTTAAAATATTTATGAGCTATTTTTTAGATTTTAGTTGTGTTTTATTTAGTTTATTAAATATTTAAACGTAATTATTTTCATTAGCAAATTAAAATTTTTCCCAAACAAAAATGTCTAACAATTTATCGTGCATTTTGAATGTTGATGTCGCTGTAAATTGAACTACAATGGCTTGATATTTATCACTTTTTTATCTTATTGAACTGCTATCGATCAATAAAAGGACTCATAAAACGGTTTTTAAAGTTGTCGTGTGACCAGTATCACCTATTTAAGTCTCTTTTAATGGTTGACTGAAGAATAAAAATGATCTCCGATCATGCAAGCGTCGTAAGAACCAATGATATCAGCACGAAAATCATTATCATGATTAGGCGCATGATAACTGTAGATGAACATCCGGTAACTTTTTTTTATTAAAATAATTGTACTGAGTAACCTACTTCCGGTGTTCAAACTAATTTTAGGAACAAGTCTAATAAATGAATTTTCATAAAGTTTAATTTAATTTTAATTTAAAATAAAACTAAAATATTGATTTATAATTTGTAAAATGTGTTTATAAAGTATTCATTATATGAAACTTACTTATTAGTCCAGCATTATCAATAATAATTTATTTTCGATATGTTGGGTATTTTTGTGCTACATCTACAACACGTGTCTCAAATGTATTTCTAAAGTTAAAAAATTTGTATTTCTTTTCTTAAAAATATCATTTACGGAATATTAAAATCAATGCTGGTAGAAGGATAAAAATATGCTTTTGAAGATAGGATTTGAAGTGAATTTAGATGTAATTCCACTTATGCAATAAATAAAGCGATCAGGAACAGTTCTCATCATATGTTAAGTCTAGAAGTAAAAGCTAATGATTTACTTCGACGAGCTGGCAACAGAGTGGTTAACGATCTTGTCTTCGGTTTAACAGTTAGTGGGTTCGAATCCCACCTTGGTGGATGTTTGTTGTGACTCAAAATCGACCTTAATCTGTAGATCCCGGTCTAAGAAGCCATTGTGTCAAAAAATGACCATTGTAAGACAAACAAACCAAACTTGTGGTTTGCTTTCAGACTAGAAAGTGTGAGATATGTTTGTTAACGATTAGCAATGTTTTAACTACAGAATAAGGAAAATTATTTATAAAACGTTTCATTTATCAAATTACATTTTTAATAAATTTTATCTTATTAATATTGATGATTATATATATATATATATATATATATATATATATATATATATATATATATATATATATATATAAATTTTACATTCCACGCAATTCTGATATGAAATTGATTTGTTGTATTTCCATTTCATATCTTTGGGTATTCATAGATTTCTATCAGTTTGTAATCGTTATTACCAGTACTATTATTCAAGTAAATAAATCCTTATTATGTTTTGCCATCGATTTTTTGTCTGAAATTGAATTGCGAATGACTGCATTGAAGGAAATAAATTTTATAATAGAGCGCTTTTTTTTTCAGATAACTTGAAACATAGGCCATGTTTCATTTTCGAATTTTGGTTAATAAGTAATTAAATCCGCAATTTATGCTAATTAGAACTCACCATACAGTTGCTTATGCCTCGATGCACACTGTTCCACTGTTATGACCACTTCAAGAGCGACGTCATGTTGTTCTTTTCCTAATTTTAAAGTTGTCCTCTATGCTCTAAATTATAAAAGTACAAAATATGTATGAACGGGATTAGTTCTACTTTTGTTTCTACATTCCCAGAGTATAATTCTTAAGAAATAAAGATAACTAATATCTCCTTGTTGATTTTTGTTGCATATTTCAGCGAAATCTTTTATGCTTTTATTAATAATCCACCTATCAGAAACGCATTGAAAAGCGGACGAAAAGCGCTTATCAACTTCAATATTTGATATATAACTTCGTAGTTAAAGGGAATATTTTAATGTTCCATACCGTCATTCCATTTGATTTTAGATGATATATGCTCTAGGAATAATTTTATCGTACAAAGCTGAATTTTAAGCAAAGCAAAAATAATCAAATATATCAAAATCTTTAATTTTTCAAATCGCAATTTTTCCTCATTCAAGTGAAATTTAATTAACTTCAAGCTATGTCTGTTGTCGTTATTAATTTTCAGTAAGAGTATAATAGAAATTTATACAATACCAAAATAATTATAGAGTATGATTATATTGTTACTTGTATAAACATATTTTTATATTAAATTAATTATAACAATAAAAATATGTAATAAATTCTGCGTGAAAATAAGTGTGTGTATTTAGTTGATAGTGCTGTATTTTGCCATTTTATGATTATATTTTAAAGGTATGGAAAAAAAATATTGTTCATTCTTAGTGTTTTTAATTTCAGGAAATAAATATCTTTGTTTTTCATAGAAATCAATTAGGGGATTTATTTAAAATAAGCAGATTTGAAAACTGTTTGGACAAAATTTATGCTTGTAATTTTATAAATGAAGAATAATGTAAAATAAGGGTCCACTATCAAATGATAAAAATATGAACAGCGTTTATGACTTTGTAAAAAGAATTGAATGTTTATCAAAAGATGTACTACAATGTACATGATTAGCCCTATTGGCCAGCTTCTGTTTTGAATGTCATAATAATAACATATAAACGTGGAGGAGAGGTCGAAGTAGCCTGGTTGTGAAAGTCATTGTTCTCGTCACCTGAAGATAGTGTGTTCTATGCTTAATCCAATCAAAGATCATCATGCTGAGAAAGACTATGCTTGCCATGAATTTTGAATAATCCAATGCTTTTCCATCTGTATGGCATGGAGGAAAGGGTGCCAACTCATTCATGAACCATGCCACTTGACCATGGTTCAAAATTACGAGGTCAGTGGCAATATTTAACTGCTTCGATTGGCCGAAATTTGGCAGGTGAAAGCGTATTGTAAAAATCAATACCTTGAAGCATTTGGATAAGAAATGTTTCTCATATTTTATGCATAAAGATAAGTTAAGTTATGAAAGCAAACTTTATATGCATTTAAATTATAACTGCTTGGTTTTCATTTTACAGGATTCTAATTTGTATGTAAAACATAACAAGATGATTAATATACTGATTAAATTTTCCATTATAAGATTTTTGAATTTGAAATTGTATTTTGAATCAAAAGGACGAAGCCGCTACTAGATCCAGGATCGTCTCTTTTACGCCAGGCCATATAAGCGCATAAGAATTTTTAACCTGTAGAAGTTATCTGAGCATGAGAATTTCCAGCTATTGAAAGCGCTACCTTCTACACATGAGTGACACAACAATATTTTATTTTGATAGAACATTTTTGTTTCTTCATAAATCAATTTTTCCGTCATATTTAGGTACGGTATTTAAATAAATAATTGAATACATTTGCCAATGCAAAATTTCTTAATGAATATAGAAGCCATTGTTTTAGCGTTGTTTGGTAAATATTTTCTACTAATTACGTGTTGAAGGTTTTAGGCATTGATTAGGAGCATCAATTTTTGCATTGATTTAAATTTTCTTATTCTTTTAGTAAAAGAATTTAGCATACATATAACTCAAAAATAGGAACTTATATAGTTCCTAATTTTCTATAGCATAGGTCTACAAAAATAGTTTTTTTTGATGTCAGATTTCAGAACTAATTTAGGTGTATTTTTCGGGCAATGATCCTAAATATGAAACCTAGTTTTCTTTGTCATTTGTTTTTTTTACGCTTCAAGTTACTGGGATTCAAACTCCGTTTTTGTATTTTTTTACAGAAAAAGACATAATGTTTTTGCCTCTAAATATTTTGGAAACTTTAACATAGCTTTATTGACTTCCAAAAAGCGCTTCGTCCAAAAACATTTTCGTCATTTTGATTATTTTTGGAATTAAATGATACTTTTTCCAGGGAAAATAAATAAAAAATATATAATTTGGAACTTCGTATCACAATTTAAATAATTATATTCAAATTGAGTCTTTCTATGGGTGATTTGCCATCCTTAGTTAATTTCCACATAAGAATTTAGAATTTCCTATCTATATATTTTATTATCTAAACTCCACAAAATTCTCATTTTGTGGAGTTTAGATAATAAAAGATATAGGAAAGACTCTTATCACAATTACAAATAATATGAAAAACTTGATTTAGAGTTTTTTCTTGATACCAGAGAAATTTATAATAATAAAATTTCTGATTTCAGCTCTTCAATATAACCGATGAAAGTAATTTAAAACATTGTTACTTATATGGTTAACTTCACTTACTTATATGGTTAACTTCACTAATTATATGTAACTTCACTAATGTTAAGAACTTGAGTTCCTCAGTAAATACTCCTGCCATGTTTGAATCCAAAGCATAAAACTCATAAAATCACTTCAAAAAACCAGACACGAAAACATTTGTTGACCCGATATATTAAGTCCCATAGTACAATGAATCCAAATATACCCTTTGTTTATAAGAGAAGACGCATAATAAATCAATCAAAATAATACAAAGCTTGGACTATAGATGTGCTTTGCATTTGATACTTTATTTTCTTTAGTTAATGAGACATAATTAAGTTTACTTACTCTCAGTCCTTGCTTAATAATATTCATTTGTGTCAACACGTTACTCATCGCTGAGTAGCCTTTCGAAAAAAAAAGAAAACAAGAGGATATTTATCCTCTAATTCTCCCAAGCAGCTCTCCAACTCTAGACACTCGCCTGAGGACACCTCAGAAATGACGTGACACTGAAGTCAAGAGAGTTACGATCTGCGAGGAAAAGCGCGTGTGTTTGTCTTGCTTTCCGAATCACAAAGGCATGGAAAACTAATTATCGGTTCGATTATGAATGCCTATCACGCCTGGACGAAGTTCGGTATTGTACCTTATAAAGGCAATGGAATAGGCCTCAGTTCGAGCAAGGCTGCGGCCGTAATTGGAGTTCAGTAAATGTTAATTTGGATCATTAAAAGTCAACGTTGCCTTGATATTGAAGGTGACGCTTAGATTAGAATTGTTGAACCTGTGGAGTCACTCGCTCTGTCTTTGTCAGTTATTGTTATTTATTCTCTAGTTGCAATATATGCATTTCGACTGACTCGTGAGAAATGTGACTTAATGAGAGAAAAAATTCTTTATATTTATTACTTTGTTTTGAATCCATAAAAAATTGTATGTGACTAGTTGACATAATATTTTTTATTATTTTACATTAACCCTTCTTTGCATAATGGTGGAAATTTCCATCATAACCTGTAATGCCCAAAAATTATATAAAAGAACAAGTTCACTTTAAGTTGATCGTGTTTGGATACCTTTTTAATGTCCATTGCATAAAAAGAAACATAGCTGTCAAAAATAAACAAGTGTCATTATCAGTAGAACGAGCTTAAAGTTGTCTCATTCCGCTGTTTGTTGGAGTTGCAATAAACGTTTGATTTCGTTTATAATTTTGTTTTATTATATTAGAGTTATTGCTAAAAAATTGAAAATGAGTGGAAGAAAGGTTTATAACACATGTTTCTGTTATTTTCCTCTTTTATTTCTATTTAGTACTAAGCTAATGATCCAATTTTGGATAATGATGGAAATTTTTAGCATATTGTTTTTTGCTAAATTTATACTATAAATATATACTAAGATTTTTTTAACCATTTTTCCTTTAATTTTGAACATGAATTATATCAACTTGATTAATTTCACCAATAAAGAAAAAATCATGCAAAGAAGGGTTAATCAATAAGACAATGCCTTGTATTATATAATATCTTGTTATAAATTAAGGTCATATAATATTTTATGCATTTTACTTATATACTGATTATAAGCAACTTTTAAATAGAAAAAAATACATATCTAACTCTTAAGTACGAGTAAGATATTAAAGATAAAAATATCTTTGTTTATACAGATTCATCCTATTTAGATAAACGATATTATCAAAAGTAAAATGCAACATATTATTAAAAATTTTGAGCGTAATAGTTTATTAAAACGTTATAATAGTAGTTGAAATAAATAAAAAATATAATTAAAGATAATAACTAAAAATTATAAAAATTTTATTAAAGAAATTATATGTTTATAAAAGGTTTTATATATAAATATGATGGATCATATTAAACATTTTGAATCGATATTTTTCTATTTTTTTAACATGTGTTTAAATGCCTCCAATACAGAAAATATTTAAATATTGTAAGTGGCAGTATTTACTAAATAGGCTGTATTAAATAAAGAACTTATTCGATTAAGTTTAATATTCAACACACACACATTTGAACCCCTCTCTCTATATATATATATGCATACATATATATATATGTCTGTGTATATGTATATATTTTGTATATCATTCTCTCAAAATTAAGAAAGATAATTTCTATTGTATCAAAAAATGCGATTTCTCTAAAAAATACACAATTAGAAACATAAGAGATAAGAATAATACATAGGAAGGAATTTCATTATTATAGACTATGTACAATTTGTTTTATACATATCATAGTTATTTAAACAAATTTATATGTTTAAATAAATATGCTATGTGTCTGTTTATTGTAGAACTAAACTTGGTATCAAGCTAATTTTTCATATTTAATTCATAATTACATAATGAAATTTTAAATAACAACGTTAAAAAATTTGATAAGATTATGTGAAAAATGCTTTTATAATTTTCAATACTTTTATATTTTATACACAACTATTGTAATTTTATGATATTAACTTGTAAAAATAATGAAATTATTTTAAAAGTTTGCGTAAAGTGCTTAAAATTTGTTCTATTCATTTACAGATGAGCTTTAAAGGTTCAGAAAGGTGTTCACCTAGGCCTAAGTCCCCTTGCATGGTGTCTGAAGCCCAAATGGTATATATATTATTTCCTATAATGAAATCCATAGTTATTTTTCTTTTATTTATTTATTTCTTATATACCTTTCTTGCTTTATTTATTTATTCATTTATGTTTTGATTCTGAATATACAAATAATCACATTGTCAGTTACTAAATATTAAATTTTCTAAACATTAGTCAAAACGATTTAATATATTTTATCATATTTTTTATTTTATTGGCATAAACTTAGAACTAAATTTCCCATACTTTCTAAAGTTTATCTATATATTGCCTTTATCTCCTAAATTATATGTTTTCATGAAGTGATTTAAGACATTTCGTTAATATTAAAATGTATGTATGTGTGTGAAAAATCTTTTATTATTTATAATACTAATCATTTATTTACTATTTGTATGTATTAAAGCGATATAAGCAAAATTTATGGTTTATAAATATTGGCCAGTTTCATTGAAACGTAAACATTTAGTAAGTTTAGTAAATATTTATAAGTCCACTGCTTTTGAAAACAGTTACAAGCATTTTAATAAGCATATGCTAATTTATGATGTTAAAAATATGAATTTATAAAATTTACAAATGAAAGAAAAAATATCAAGCTTTTTTATCTATTTAAAATCTAAAACGAACATACACTCACAAATTAAATTTTGATTTTAAGCTGTCAATTAAAATTTCTAATAACTAACTGAATACACTTTTATCCATTCTTAGAATATCTAAAAACTAATTATAATGCAAACATTTAAAGTTAGAAGAAGCATCGAATACATAATTGTAAGTATAAAATCAAAGATAAACACAGAAATTTAGATGAAATGTAAAAAGAAATAAAAGAAAATAAAGACAAAGAACAGAATAACATGAAGAATATTCGTTCTGTTTGTTGATCATAAGAAATTCACTTAAATTGTCAGAATACATTAGAAATTTCCTGATATTTATGATTATTCGAAGATAAGAATTTTTCGATTTGTCCAGAGTACGAAAAAATCGAAAAAGAAACGAAACGTAACAACAGTTTAAAATCACTACTTTCTGAGAAAATATTTATGTGCAGAAAAACATTTGGCACTGTAAAATTTCTTATTTTTAATAAGTGGCGCAAATGATTTTTATGCTTTAAAGCAAATTACAGCAAATGAAATATTTGAGAGGATTTTTCCCTGTAGAATATTATACCAAGAATTTTTTATAACTGTTTATATTAAAATGATGTACTTACGGAAATCTATCAACTGTAGGTGATAATAAATTTTTTAAATTTTATTTGATTATTTAACATACTTAAAAATAGTTAAAATTTTTCTAAAAATTATTGAATTTAGAATAAATTTGATATTTTATTATAAATTAGCAGTTAAAATGAAAATAGCCTTTAAATTAACTATATGGTCCACTTTTGAATGCCTTTATTTATATGAACAATTAACTAAAAAAGTTTATATTACCAAAATATTTATTCACTTTTAATAATCTATTAATTGTTGTTCTTCTACAATTTGGAACAAATTTTGTAAAGTTTTTGAACAATGTTTTGAATATTTGCTTAGTAAACAACATATAAATTGACTAGAAAAGTTAAGTTATATTATGTAAAAGTATATTATTATTTGAAAAAATATTTTACATGAAACTGAGTTTTGTAAAATTTTTAAAACACAATATTTAATAATTACCTAATATTATAAAAATTCTTTTATATTCATTAATTATAAAGTTTACTTTATTTTCGTTAATTATAAATATAAAGTTTCTTTTCATTAATAAGTATTTTCTACTTTGCTCTTAAATATAAATTATGTTTTTTTTTCATTGTAACATGAAAATTAATACTTATTATAAACTTTATTTTGTCTTTATTATTTTTTTATTCAAGAATTAAATAATAAATCCTTGGTCTTTTAAATTTTTTTAGGTTTATATAGTCAAACTAACTAATTAAGGTACGACTTTGATATACCCCCCAAACATTACGCGCCAAATCTGGTACTCTCTACGTACTTTTTAGGGTTGCTGTTTCTTATTTTAGTGTTGCCAATTTAGGTTTTTTCAGCTTTTAGGTTTTTTCTGTTGCCAAATTTAGTTATTTCTTGTATTTTCTACCATTTTTTGAGTTTTTTTTAAAGTTTTTTATGTATTAATTATTTGTTTTTAGCAAGAATCCATCTTGGCGAGAAAAAAAGGTGCCAAATTTCCGATTTGGGGTGTATATCAAAGTAGTTCCCTAATTAAATAGATATTTCTCGTCCATCTCAGAACTTTTATTTATTTTATTTTATGCTATTAAAATGTTTTATTAGTGTATAATTTATTAATAATTATTAAGATGTAGCTTGTAGAGTTGTGTATTATAAATGACTTTA
>JAPDSC010084346.1:0-15699 GCA_026290005.1 Latrodectus geometricus | reverse complement strand
CAGCCTATTCCTGTAGTTGCTTCAAGTTTTAAAATATTCTCATTTTTTTTTCTTTTTTAGTATATTTACTTTTTATTTCCAGTCAGATATAACTGGCATTATATTGTGAACTTTCAACATATCATAATATTTTTCATTACCAAAACCTTACTAATAAAACACTTCTGAGAAATAAAATTTTTCCAAAATAGGTTTTCTCACAAAACACTTTTATTGCAAATTCATACTCCAACAATTAATTATATTACCATATTTACCTATTAGATACAATTTTACAATATACCAAAGATCATGCTATTGTTGAAGAACATGAATAGAGTTGAAAATAAGTAATCACATCACTGATAATTTACTTTATTTCTAAAAATTTTTTAAATTTTCTCTTCAATAGCCTATGTATCAGAACATATAAAAATATTCAGATCTTTCCTATTCAGAAAGTCCTCTTTCAGAAAGTTTTACCTCTAGCATAAAGAATATCTAGTAAAATATTAAATTTTATGTTTAATCTGGTTAATAAAAATTACAAAGGTTGATAATAAAAAGTTATAAATTATTTGTACTTTAAAATACTTCAATCACAAATCGCCACAGATGTTTTTTATTCTAAATTTAAAAATTTAGTTTATATATACACAATTACTTCATTAAAGAGTATTTTAATCTTGCATTCAATTTTAATATTATTTTAAAACAAAAAAATAAGATAAACCAATAATAATCTATTTTAAAATCATCATTCATGTTATGATACTTCCCGAAGCATTTATTAAATGAAAAATATGAGCACATACACTTGGAGACTTAACCTTTAAATTAATTATCAATACAAAATATTAAATCAGATGTCAAAAAAGTAAAATAATTTTTATGACATTTTCTATGGTGATATTAATTATAAATAATAAAATTTGAAATAAACAAAAATATTATCTGCTAGTTTAGTTAAAAGGAAAAAACTTTTCCTCTTGATAGGGCATGAAAGTAAAAAGCTGTATTTTATTTATTTATTTCACTTTCCAACTTTATGAATAAATAAAATGACTTATTTTTCTATAAAATATTTTTTCATTTATTAAAAATAAAAATCCCTAAAATTTAAAATTTTTCAGCAAAATCAGAAGAATAAGCAAGCTTACTATAAGAAGATCTGAAAAAATGTATAGTATAATCATATTCAGAAGAAATGTATGGTACTGATCTTTGAATTATTATACCATAGAAGTACTTACATAAAAAAACACACTTGTAAGTGTAAAAAAACATACATATAAGTTAAATACTAGAGTTGAAAATTTATTAACATATTCTGCTACATAAATTTCACTTTAATATTTCACATAGGACCAATACTTGACTTTATATTATTTTTTTTATTTGCTATATTTTAAAAAAAACAATTCAATTTTTCTAAATATTTTACAATTTTCCTGTTTTTCAATATTTTTGAAAATCCTGAATTACAAATTAATATATTCATGTGTTCATTTAAAATTACAATCATTATTTTTTGCAAGTAAAAAGATTTCAAGGTGTTAGTTTTTAAAATGAATGAGAAATTTAAGCACTTTTTAAGCTAACTGTTATGAAAATCAAAGCATTTTGTACTTACGACAATATTTTGAGAACCATTGGCAAACAATGACATTTCTGCATTGAGTATAATATTAGCAAGTTGTTGGACCAATGGCTTATGGGAAACAATCAAGAAAACCTAATAACATAAACTTAGTTAAAATATTCTGAAAAAGTCAAATATATTTGAAAATAATTAAGCAATAAAGTCATCCATATAAGAAAATTGTACATTTGCATTAAATATAATGAAACAGTTAAAATACATAACCTTTCACTTTTGATTTGTAGCAGCTCTTTATTTGAAAATGCCAAATATTTTCTTGTCATTTCAAAGTTATATCATTTTAAAGCAACTAACATATAAAATATAAATAGATAAAAATTTCTTCTGGTTGGTAAAAGCATTCATGATCATTTTTACTTCTAACACATAAAAGTAACAATATCTGACATATTCATAAGTACAACATATGAATTGAAATAAAACATGTGAATGTGAATTAAAATAGAAATGAATTTAATATTTTTAAAAATAAAAACTAATAATTTCATAAGCATACATATGAAACTCATAAAATTATGCATTAAAAGAAAAGACTGATTAATGAAGATTCTTTCACTTGATTTTAAAAAAAATTTTAGTAGCAAAACACACCACAACATTGCATATTGCTTTTAATTTATTATATAGAAATTATTTTAATTTGAATAAATTGAAAAATATGTTTGTAGAATTCGTAAACAATTTTTATCTCAAGAGTTTTATTTATTAACCCTTTTGTTGTGCATCTCACAATTTCCACGAGCAATGTAGAAATAGCAAAATTTGCAAAACCCATAATTTCCACAAGGATGCAGTTCTGCCATCTATTTAACTATGCAACCCGCTCTTTCTACATTCATGGTTTCCTATTTGGCTTTTCTGTGATGTTTAATTGTTTATTTAGATGTGGGCTAATAGATGGCACATTTCTATGAAACATACAAGAATTTTTTGTAACATTTTGCATGCACTTTTCAAAACTCAAAGATTTCTGTCAGAAATAAGATTTCCTGCAAACAATTTAACCTATATAACTCCTGTTATTTTCAACCCTGATAGTCTGACTCTGATTTCAAATACATTGAAGATAGTTATAGCAAAACTGATGAGAATTTCTCAGATTCCTATGCAGATAGAGATTAATCTGATTTTGAATATTTTCATTAGTATATACTATTTCTATTAGTATTTGTCTTTGCATTTAATAAAATAACTCATAATTTAACCAAGATTAATTTTCATAATTTGGCTTTTATAACATTCTTTAATTTCAATATTCTGACAACCTTGTTCAATAAACTAATTCTATGTTTTAAAAAAAATTTTTTTAAAACTTTAACTTTAAAACGTGTGAATTTGAAATATTAAATAAAAAAAATATGTAATTTTTTTAACCTATTTTGATTTTAAAAAAAATGCAGTGTGAGAGGGTTAAAAACTCAAAATATTTAATTTTTATACACTTTAATAAATAGCTTCGCCCTTCATTTTCTGTTCAAATTAATATAATTCTTCTTCATAGTTTATTTAAATTAATTCCAACCATACACTGAGAATTCTCTTAATCTGTTTATGGATGAAAATTCTCTTCTTATGGCGTCCAGATTTTAATCATTTCTCAAATGCTATTATGAAATCAAATTCTCAAACATTTTTCATAAAATTAAAAGATTCAATTCAATAGCATGAATTTAAATTCTGTGCTATTAATAACAAACATGATCTTCAATAATCTTACTTCAGTTTAGTAAAATAAAAATATGCTTTTTTTTTAAACCTAGATGCTGCTGAAAGATCATGCATCATTTTTATTTTAAAAACATATGAGAAAAAGTGCAAAAAATTCTATATTTCACAGAAATAAGTTATCTTGTTTGAAGCAATCTTAAAACTTTAAGAAAGTGCATAATCATTAAAGTTTATTCTTTGAAAAAGAATTGAATTGTTTACTTAAATAGATTATAGAATAGTTACATAACACTAATGAATACTGTAGATAAAAATGAATTAAAAGTAAAAAATTTAATTTAAACCAATAAATTACAATTTAAAAATATATTAAAAATTTATTTAATTTTAATTACACTTACAGCATTTCAAATCAATTTTTTCTGTTCATTAACAAGAAAAAATATTTATTTATTTTATTTATTTATTTTTTTGATGTCTTAGTGAATTAAAAAATAATTTTAAAAAATTGGCAATGTACAGAAAAATATAAGTAATCAAGCTAAAATTAATTAACTTTTTTAACCTAATTTGTAGCCTCATAACAATAAGGGAACATGAATGGATAATTAAGATAATGTATGTTCGAAGCTTAAGCTACTTAAACCTTTGAAGGAATCTCCCCTGATACGAAGATTATGTTGATCTACCTTATGAACATAAGTAACTCAATTCAACTATGGTACTGATCAATGAATAATATAAAGTTTACTGGGATTGTAACCATTGCATTTCAGGGGCAGGTAAAATATTGTTCTATCTCTGGTATCCTCCTGAACAAAGAAGCTGTGCAAATGATGATTTTAAATTTAAAATGCCTCCCAGTTTCCAAATCAAGTAATAAATGACAAAGACATCGGCTCAGAAAAATGAAATTAAAAATTAAGATAAAAACCTTAAGGCATTGTTTTATCAGTCATTGAGACAATTCCTGTTAAGAATCATTGCTAAAAAACAAACCCAACCAACTTGCTGGTAGAGAAAAAAGAATTGCTGTAAATGAACATGTGAACACAGCAGGTAAGCAGCAAATGTTATCAAAAACTTAAAACAACTAACACAAAAAAAAATGGACTCTGCAGATAGTAGGTTGAAAAAAAGACATCAGGTTGATAAAACACATTTAAAGATTTTCTATTAATATTACAACTATAAATGAAAATAAACAAGATAATTTACTTGATTTATTAATAATAATAAGTTTTTAAATAAATACAGTAAAACATGACTGTGCATCCAGTAACTTAAGAAAGATGGCACAACCTCTATTTAACCGGGTGTCTTTTTAAAACTGATGAAATTTCTATGAATGATCACCTGCCAAAAATTCATTGTTATTATTTAAAGCCTGAATTCTTGATTCTCCAAGTGATGTGATTAAATCTGCAAAATAATTCTAAAAAACTTTCAATAGGAATAAGTAAATTTTCAGTAAAGAAAAACTTAATGGTATGACTCCCCTTAAATTGCCAAAAACCATTGAAGAGACTTTCAAATTAAAGTCAACAAATACTTGAATGTCATGCTCCTGAAAGATCATAATCATAAGTTGAAGTTACTAAAGTAAGATGTTCCATATAAATCTTTTGATCGATTTCGTGAATAATAGTGATTTTACACACTTAAATGGACTTTTGAAGCTGATATATGAGGTGGGGAGACTAGACTATGAGAAAGATCTATTTTTGTGATTATATAGATTTTGACTGAAAAACTTTTGAAATTTTCAAAAATATTTGACAATAAAGAAATGGAAGGTATGCCTAAAAACCAAGTTAATTCCTCTTACATACATTAAAAAAAATTTCAAATGTGGGACACCCTTAACAATTCTTGTTATTACAATATGAAGATCATTGTTTTCCCAATTTCTCTAAATATTGCTATAGTTAGCTCAAAAATAATATAATAATTATAAATAAAAGTATAATAATTGTTAGCTCAAAAGTTGTACAAAACATACACCATAACCAATCAGTTTTAAGCATCTTTAGTATGAAGATAATAGATGGCAAACTTGAAATTTATTATACAATGTTGCAAGGGTAAATAAATGGGTCCAAGTAACTTTTTAGCTAAAAAAATATTTCCATAGTTTTTTTATAGTTCGAATAGTAACAGGCAATATTTAAATGCACATTATTATACTAATCTAAAGTAAGAAACACAGGATATGAAAGCCTATTTTCAACACGGAACATTAAATAATACTTTTCTATAAAAGACATTAAAAAATTGCACAGATACTTTTTGGAAGCTTGTTACTAATTGCTTAAATTATAGATATTTTAAATTATACACATCAACATCTAAATGTAGCCTCAAAAATCATTACAAAAATATTATAAAAAAATTCTTATCTTAGAAATGCCGTATATAACCTAAATTTTAAAGCCTAACTTAATCAAAAGAAATCTTAGATATTCTGTGAAGATATGCATCATTCGGAAAATTCTCAGACTTACTAAAAAAAAAAGAAAAAAGGTCCAAATCTTATAAGTAACCAGAGACTATTCATTGAACTTGATGATGAATAAAATTTTGTCTTTTTTAATAATAAAAGCAAATATTTTTGTATCTGCAGAATAACTAAAAAACAAGTGTGATGTTTTTAACTTTACTAGACACTTTCTGTTTGCTATTCCAATTAAAATTAGTTTATATTTAATAGATATAATAAGCAAAGATAGAAATAGTAATATAAAATTATAAAAATATTATTCAAAATATATCCATGTCATTATAATTTAAAAAAACTTTATACATCATAAAGAATGAAGATTCAAAATTATCAGAAAGACTTGAAGTATCACCTGTGAAAGTAAAAATAGAGACACAATAGGACTGACTCGAGATTTTTCATCCTGTAACATGAGCAAAATAAATAAAAATCAAGAAATTATACATATTAAATGAATATATACAATGAAGAATGTATTGAATAATTAATCATGATATTTTTATTTAAAAAGAATACAGTAAATTAAAATTAATGTTCAATAAAGAATTTTTGTTAAATAAAACACAATTATCTTTTAAGGATTAGATAATTCAAAAGTATTATTAAAAATTTTATAAACATATTGCTCAAGGCATTTATGATAAGCAATCACTAATTATATTTTAACACTTCGTATGTTAGCAAAAAAATATCCCTAACCAAAGTTCAGATTATGTCAGTTTTTATGAGACTTGTATGAAGAAAAAATTAAATCAAAATAGGCTAAGTAAATATTTTATACAAATATAGCACAATAATAATTTAACAGAACTTCATTAATGTTACAGCTTCAATGTGTATGTAATAATTCATGAAAAAAATGAAACACTTATTTTATTTTTATTTATTTTGCTTTCATATAATTAGATACTTACAATTTTCTTTCATAATGCAAGCTAACTGAACATTAACGAAAAATCACTTTTCAGGAACACAATTATAGTCAATATAATGTTCATCAAAAAAGTTATTGTAATCAGACTTTTAAAATGAATTAAATAAATTTGGTTTGCTTAAGAAAACATATATGGAAAAGAAAACCGAAATTACAACATTTACCTCTGAATTTGAGTTTGGACCTTTTTCTACAAGAGAATACACATATAAAGGAACAAGAAGTTTATTTAAGAGGTGGTCAGTTAAAACATCATTCAAAGCTTCAATGTGAAGGCACAGAATATCATTCAAGTAATGCAAATGGTCTAAATGCTCTGCAACAAGATCAGCTAGTTTTGTTTTTATTTGCATTCTATAAAGGAAAATTATAAAATAATGTAAATCTATTCAGTTAATTAATATTATAATTAATTTTTAAAAAGAAAAATTTAACTTCAATTAAAAATTTAGAAATTTAATTAACACAAAAATTTAATTGTAACTTCATAACAGAATAAATTATAATAAAATCAAAAAAATATTACAAGGTAATAGATTTTCTTACATAGACAATTCATATTTAGATAAAAGGCATATTTAAATAAAATAGAAAAGCATATTTAAATAAAGATACATTTAAAGGAATCCTTACTCAGATGCTGATTTCACACATTTATCAAGTTCCATTACATGCTGTCCAATGAAATAAACTAAATTAGAGAAATAAGGGGCCGCAGTCTTATCTCGAATAAATTTCAGCATTGCTTTATCATCAACTAATAAAAGAATTACAATAAAAACATCAAAATGACCATGTAAGATATAGATATCCGTACATAAATCAGAAGTAAAAATTTAATTATGACAATAAAGTGTGTTAATAAATAATAAATTATCATTAACGAATGCTAGAATTTTTGATATTTTTCATTTGTAATGACTTCCAAATATGTTAATTGTAGTCATTATTTCTTAAAAAAAAATTTAAAATATGGTTTTAATTTCCCAGCTATTTTGTTTGCATAAATTTTTTGGGCAGGGAAAATAAAGTACTTAAACAACTAAACTCAAAAAATTAATTTAATAACTTTTTTCAAAAATAATTTAAAAACATGTATCTTAGAAATATGTATTACTTGTTTTCAAATCAGTATCTATTTTTCTTAATTGATAAAAGGGTTTAATTAATAAAATTGATTCATTGATAAGTCCATAAAGTTATTAACAGAAAATGAATCTTTCTTCATTGACTAAAATGAAATTTTATTTACAAGAAAAAATTTATTTGCAAAAAAAAATGAAATAATTAACTTTCTTGAAAACATAATATCAGATATGTAAACTATATAAATACATACATTTATTTACAACAGGGATTTTTAATATAAAGATTTTTCCATTCCTGAATTTTTGTGAGTTTTTACTGAAATACACAAAAATAATCAATGAACAGGAATTTTTCTTAATTTTTTGCTACAGTGAAAAAATAAGCTCATGAAAATATTATTTAAGCAAATTACTCTGAAAACATTAATATTATTTATTTCAATTTTCCTTTTAATTTATAAATTTACAAATTCTCACATATAAACAAGAATTATTACATAATTTTCTTCTTAACATTACATACTTTGATGCAATTTTTTTAATAATTGTAGCTTATATATTATTATTTTTAATATAAACAGTCTACTACTATTATATCTTTTTAAACTGTTTTACAATATTTTGGGAACTGAATAATGGTAAAAATATGACTTATTTTATTGCTCTTAACTTTAATAAAGTGTACTGATTTTTAAGTTGTTAAAATTTACTCATATTAAATTTGTATTTTTAAGATGCCAAATTCACAGAAATATTTGTAATTATATAATTTTATGAAATAAACAATTAAAATATAATACACAAAAATCATTCTCTATAGTCATACCTGCCAACTTTTGAAAAAGTACTACAGTAAAACTATTCGCACATCAAAAATACATATCTATTAGGTATATATTTTTTTAATTCAATTTACTATAATCTAATTACTTGACTATTCATTTTACATTAATTAAAAATAAATAAATTATTAATTAAAATGCAGGTGTTAAGAATTTAATTACTAAAGATTTAGTAATTAAAATACATAGATTCTAGAATGCATTCATTACACACTACCATTTGTACATTCTTACATTAATTAAAAATAAATAAATTATTAATTAAAATGCAGGTGTTAAGAATTTAATTACTAAAGATTTAATAATTAAAATACATAGATTCTAGAATGCATTCATTACACACTACCATTTGTACATTCTGAATATTAAAATACTGACTAGGAAATATTTCACATCCCATACTATTTATAAATATTCTAAATAAAAATTTACATCAGTTTTTCAATTAAACTTAAAACAGGCCTTCACAGTAGTATGTGAACTATTTAAGAACAAAAAAAGCATAATAAAATTAGCTCAAAATATTTAAAATATTGAAACAGCTTTTACATGGACATTAAAGCATAACAAAGCTCATCAAAAGAAAACTGTTGGAATTCTAAACTCACATTTTATAACATAAAATTCAAATCCAAGAGACAATTTGTGCAACATTTTTTAGTCAAACTGACGACATTACATAACTCCAACACTAAATATGGAAATTCCCAAAAACTAAATATCTGTTAAAAGTACAGTTGCAGGATATATATATAAACTCCAATTACATTAAAATCAATGTTTTATCACAACTACTGTGCCACAATTCATCACTGATTATGGCACAGTAGTACTAAAAATATAAAAAGTCATTACAGATAAAAATGGGTATTAAATAATGTAGAAAATGAATTTATAGTTTGATACTTTAACTAATTTGTTGATATCATAACAAAGAATTAAAATCATTATACTTCTTAAATGTAAATCATTAAACAAGATAATTAGTTACACTTCAGCTATTTCCTTTTTGTTCATGACATAGTTCCTTTAACTGTTTATGCATCTGATAATTTCGATAAATTTAAAGAAATCATATTTATAATATATTTCAACAAAATATAAAAATGGGCTACAACAGAAGCAATCTTTCTTACCTTTAAAAACATTCAAAGTTAACGTTCTAACAGCAATTCTAACCATACTTTCACTATGTTTGAAGAATTTTATAGCTTCATTATAAAGAGGAAAATCATTTGTGTGCTGAAAAACAAAATAAAAATGCCACATATCTTTTCTTAATTAGAACTTTATTAAACAACTAATATTAAAAATATTAATACTTACAGTTTTAATTCAAAGCATATATATTTTCTATTTGAAGAACATTAAAATATAATCTACCACAAAAAATGGCATAAAATCTGTTTTTTTTTTTTGTGATTAGCTAGGCATAAAAAAATTGTTTAGTGAAAAACATCATAACTACAGTAAAAAATTCAATAAACAAACTATATATAGCTGAAATATACACTAGAAAAAAAAAACAGTTTCCGTTCTTTCATTTTCTATTATACGTAAATGTTTCAAAAAGTAAGATAACAAGAGCTCTCATGTGTGAGCAAATTATCCATATGAATAACAATCCATCTTAAGATAACTAAAACGATCACAGTATTTTATCCATGCCAGTAGAGGGAACTTATCTTGCCCAGTAATAAGATAAAATCTCAGAAGATGGCTGAGTTAATGGAAACATGGATTGAAATTGAAATAAGAAAAAGTGTAATAATAAGGTTTTTGCATTTAGAGAAAAATTCTCCAGTTGAAATTCACTGGCAACTGAAGGAAGTGTATGGTAAACATGTTATGTTAAAAAAACAGGCATAGTTTGGTGCATGGAATTTGACAATGGCAGAACAGATTTGCGAGATGAAGAAACAGCAGGGCAACCAAGCACTTCCATTGGTGATGACAATGTTTGCCATGCTGTATCTTTGATTCAAAGATTCAGTAACCAGTGAGCACATCTTGATTCAAGTTTCAGCAGATCAGTTTGAGTGCAATTGCAGAAGAGCTTAATATTTCATTTGACAGTAAGAACAATATTATGCATGAACAGCAAAAGGCGAAAGCTACAAAAATGGGATTATCTATTGAGAACGTAATGTTTTATTACCGAGAGGGTGTTACATTCCTACACCTGAATGATTACTGATGATGAAACAGGGGTGCATCATGTGACATCTGAGTCGAAGCAAGCCTCAATGTTGTGGAAACATTCCTCACCCCTCACCCATCCTAAGAAATGCAAATTAAATCATTCTGCAAAGAAAATTACAGCCACATCAAAGAGTGCTATTGGTTGATTTCCTCACTCATGAAACAGTAAATGTAGCCAGTTATTGTGCTACACTGGGTTGATTGTGAGAGGTAATTCATTGTAGAGGATTAGGATTGTTCACAACAGGCATCTTGTTGCACAACAATGCCCTACCAAATAAACCACAGCTACACATGATTTGTAACAGCGTTTCCGGTGACAGATATTGGACCACCCTCCTTCAAGTCCCGACCTTGCACCAAGCGATAACCAATCTTTGGACCTTTAAAGAAATACTTGGATCATCAGCATTTCAGAACTGATGCTGGGGCTCAGCAATCAATCAGAAAAGTCTTGATGTAATTGCACAACCTTAATACTGATTTCTTCTATGCCACTTCCATTGGTTTGATGTACTGATAGAACAAATGGTGAGATAGTGGTGGTGATTATGTACAAAAATAATATGCACATGTGCCTTCTTTCTTACATTGTACACATATTTCCCCCCCCCTAAATAAACGTTTTCTCTAAATGGACTTGTTACCTTACCTTCATCGTCCTAAAATTAGGAATGTAAAACAAAATCAACTACATTTAACAAGATATCACTTGCACCCACTAACTAAAAAATACTATAAAAAGATTTGAATGGAAAGATATAGCATAAGGTGACCAATTCAGAACTATATAAAAAGAATTATTTCCTTTTTATTCAAAACATATGTATGTTTTGAGCAAAAATAAATGAACTTATAAAGAAATGTATGTATGTATATATATATAGAGAGAGAGAAAGAGAGACAGATAAACATAAATATTGATAGATATAGAAAGACAAAGACAGTAAGATATAGATAGATGTTTAAAGCAATAAATATCAAGCTAAATTATTATATAAAAAGCAACAAGTTATATAACTTAAAAGTATCACAATAAGTAAAAAATTCTTGAACCTTACTTCATTATAGAAAAAATGGATTGTATGAGTATTCAGCTTCAAAGACAATGTTTTCAAAAAAGATATATAATAAGCCATCACCTGAACAAAAATAAGAAATTTTAGTATATTCAAGCATAAACATACCTAGTAATCAAAATAAAATGATTCTTACTTCTTCATCTGAGAAATCAAATTTATGAACTATGATAGAATTAACATGGTTATTTGACAAAAGATAATCTGAAAGGAAAAAATTAAATTAATTTTAAAGCCATCAACATTTAGAAACATTATCAGAAAACTGCTTTGATATTAATATGAAAGAATAAAAAATAAACAAGTTTCCAAATATTTTTTCTTCAAATAAAGTTATAAAGGGTCATTTTTTTTAATATTTAGTTTTTTTTCTCACTACATTTATTATTCTACAATATATTTTTAATTTTAGTTAAACTCATCAAATATCAAAATATGTTAAAATATTCACTAATATTTTTACATATTAAATAATAATTTTTACATATAAAAAAACAGCAAAATCTTCAAATAACCATATAAAGTTAAAGATAAATAGGTTTTTCTAATATGCAAGACATCGGGAGGGGGGAGGAACATCACCATGGCTCTGATTATAAACTGAATGGCATCTTTTAATCATTAATACAGAGAACTATAAAGTAGGAATAAAATAGATTAGTAAGTTTGGTTATGTTGGGATACATTTAATATGTAACATCTTCTTTTATTAATAGGAAATTATTTATTGAAAAGTTAAGATCAATTATTCCAGAAAAATGCAAATTCATGACACTTAAAATTTAAAAAATACAATATAAAGTAATAAGTTTAATATTTAAATGTTTTAAAATAAGTTAAGTATTTGAGATAGAGTCATATTTCAAAAGAATAATATGATACATGCATATGTATTATTTGCAATTGATCACATAAAGAATGAAGTTTATAATTAAAGGTATTTCATCAAGCAAGGAGCAAATTTGTATGATGAAATATACAAAGCTACTTATTATTTGTGACTTTAGCATATATGTTTTAAATTCATGTGAAAATATATTTCCCCATATGTGTAAAGAATAACAATGTTTATACTTAATTTTAACAAAAATATACTGTATAAATATTACTTTAATGATATTATAATTATATAGAACCTTAATGTGACATTGTATAAAAAAATCTTAATGAAATTATACTGTAAATAAAAACAATTGATATTTAAATAGTAAAAAAATGCAATATTTTGAGATCTTTTATTTAAAATCATCAAAAATAAATTTGTATATAGATAAAACCAAATAGAAAATAGTCATTGCAGTGAACGATAGGAATTATGCTGGGATATAATTTTCACTTTTATGCTTTTGTGGCAATAATTTCTATGAAAAATCTGAATTATTTTCAGCAAGTTATTTAAGTAAAACTATCATTATTTATTAATATCTTTGTAATATATTTATATAAATATAATTCGGCTTATAAAACAAGAAACATTTAGGTATAAATTAAATATTATTCAATTAATTGCAGTTTTACATTTTGATTTGATAGCTATTTAATGCACCTACTTATTTATATTTGTATGATATTAATTTAATCATTTAAGATTTACTTCAGAGTAATCCATATTTACAAGAGAAGGGAAGAAACAAAGCAATTATAAATTGTGCACATCTTGAAACAATGTAATTATTTCTTTTCTGATGTTCCACAAATAACTTTAATTCAATTTTCAACACTTACATAGAGAAGTTTCATTTCTAATGTTTTCAAATAGAATATTTAAAGTCTGTAAAAGTTGAACACACACATAACGGCCACATTTTTGTTTCATTATCTTCAAGAAAAATGATAACATATTCTTTTCCAAGAAGAAACTAAAAGAAATTAAAAATTATATTTATAAGCATTACAAAATTTGAAATAAACTAAATTTCTAATATACTTTATACTATGAATCCTTGATAATTTAAAATTAAATTTATTTTATAAAAAAAATAACTTTGTGTACATACAAATGATATAATAAATTTTTTATTCATCCAGACAAGCAAGTTTTATAAACTCAGTGGTTAAAAAAGCATGAATAAAACAAGTAAAAGTTACTAAAATTAATGACACGCACAAAGTGAATTAAGTCATAACTATAGTTAAATTATCAATAATCATACAACAGATGTTTAATACCCTTTCTTCTTGTGTGATATTGTATTTAAAATATGTTGCAGTCACCATGTAGTTTTAAATTATTTAGAAAAGAAAGTCAATATTATCAAATATTTGCAATTTATGGTGCTCTACACTGCAAAGTACTGAAATGTTATAGGGCTAAATTAGAACAGTTTTGCTGTAAGGATGTAGTTTGACTTTATATATATATATATATATATATATATATATATATATATATCAAACAAATTTTACGATATTAATCCAATAATTTAAATTAAATTATGCATAAAATGCATACATTTAATAATATAAAAAGAACTTTAAGAATGCTCACTAAAAAAATTAATTTCTAAGTTATTATTTCTTTAAACATACTTTACAGTTAATATTTATAAGCAATTATAGCTAACAAGTTATGGAGATGTATTTAATCTGTACATGGTATTTCAAGCAAATCTAGCACATTTGTTGTATATTAATAAATTAAATCTAATTGTTTCACTTTTATAGATTGACATCCAAATTCTTACACTTCATGTTACTTTCATGATAAATTTCATAACATAGTACATTTGGCATTGATATATAAAGCATAAATTAATATTAAATTAAAATTTCTTTAATTTATATTAAATTTTCAAATAAAATAAATACTTTTTAGAGTGAAGTTTCAATTTAATAACTTTTAAACTTTTCCATTTCAGTTAACACACGCAACCAAAATTTAAAATATTTTAATCTCATCTGTATAAATAATATTCTTGTTTCTACTATAGGTAAACTAAAGAAAATAGCTTCTTTTATTCAAACAAATATTAGCAGTTATAGTTTCCATATGATAGATATTGTTTAAAAACTTATTTGAAAACAATAATTCATATATAATTTAAAATAAAAATATCTTTTCCTATGATAAAGCAGACATATTTTAATATAAATAAATCCCATATATGAAAAATAAAAGCTAAAAATACTTTTATCAAAATAATTTCATGATTTGTTGACTTTTTACTAGAATAACACTAAACCATATGAATAATAAGAAACTGCAAAATGCTATACATGAAACAGTGAGAAACAATAAAATCTTACTCAAAAACAGTGCTGTCATTTTGATCACCCCAAATGAGAATTTCTGCAATCGATCTAAGAGTTTCAACTAATAGACTTTTATTCTGTTCATTAACAACTTGGTTTTTATAAAGAACATGGTATAGATACCTAAAAACCAAAAATTATTTTAAAAAAAATATAATTAAAACATTTAATTTTAAGACAAAATTAACTTTATACTTTGAATTTTCTTTTCATATAAAGACAAGTTTTAATTTTTTTCAGAGAAAAGGGAACTTTTAACCAATTTTAACTGAAATTTTAGTTTTTACGCATTAGCATCATTGTAGCCAATTTTTGAGTAAGTCAAATTAGCACCATGGGAATCATGTCACAAAATCACAACAAATAAAAACAAAAAAATTATAACTTTTGTTTTGTGTTTTATTTAACAAATAATCATTTATGATACCACGATAAATAATAAAAAAAACTGCTCGGATGCTAATATGTAAGTACTAAAATTTCTGTCACAAT
>JAPDSC010084324.1:0-30995 GCA_026290005.1 Latrodectus geometricus | reverse complement strand
TTGGAAACATAATTAGTCTAATAATTGTTCCAACTGAAAATTAAATCTATTGACTTTGAAAGGGATATTGCAAATTCTATTATTTAAACCAATATTACTTCAAATATCAAGAAACATCTTTCTTACAAATTTTTTCCTGAAGAATTTAAATTTTGAATTTAACTAATTGTTAATATTTGACTCAAAGCAGCCCTTTGTAAAAGTCACCTGTCATTATTAAAAGTAGAGTGTCTTGATTAGCAAGACTAAAATTCATTTTATAAAAATTCTCAATACTTTTGCTTCTAGTATACTATTATGTAATTTGAGATATTATTCCATTCAAAATCCTAATTTTAAAAAAGGCATTTTAAATTCTCAATAATGAAGAACTATTTAACTCATAAAATAAGAAATATATGCCATTAAAAAATGAAAATATTTTACACAGCTTTATGTCCAAATAAATTTTTGTCTTGGAACAAATCTTTTTAACAGCCAAATATTAGTGCAAAATCAAATATATTGCAGTTTGGGAAATGCTAAGGGAGGCTTCTATCTCAAAATATGTGACTTGCTGATCTTCAATCTTCTTATGTATAGCATTGATGTTGTTTGGAACCACCACTGACTTTGGTTGTCTTTTATGAGATACACATCCCTTACAAATGCTTAATCATAGTGAAATCCTGCAAACCAATTGTTTTGTCTTTTCTGATGTTTTATTACCAAGAGCTTCACAAAGCAATATTAAACATTCTTGTCAAGTAAGGGCTTTCTTAAAATCAAAACATCATCCAACAGAAACTTTTATGAGTTTTAATATTTTTACTCGCTTTTTTAGAAAACTCATTGTAAACAAATTATACAGAAAATTCCAAGATAATAAAATATGAATTTTACATATATTTTAAAGACAAATTTCAATGACTCTTATTAATCATTTGTAAAAACTTAAAAGACAAATTTATGTATCATATCATACATCATATTTATAAGTTCTTTGACATTTTGCTATTTAAAAATAATTTTAGTTTTCTAAAATTTAGTTAAATGGATTAACAAACAGTAGGTCAGTTATTCTCTGTAAATAGACATAAAAAATTAATTAACGCAATAATAGAATTACATTATATTTATATCTTTAATATGATTTAAGTTATTTTTTAAAAATAAAAGAGATATAATATTTATTTAAGATGATTTAATCTTATACAAATGTCAAACTTTTATATGTATACTGGAAAACTTAAAAAATATTTTTTTAAATATTTATTGTATTTTACAAATATTTATATATTTGCTTTTTGTGCCAAGTTATTTTTCAATTATATATTTAACTTTCTTTGTGCAATTCTTTTGTTTCTAATCACCAATTTTACTTATTCCATTATTATTTTAATAAATTTCCTTTGTTTCGTAAGTTTATCATAATTTTACCTAAGTGTTCAAACATTTTTTTTTTCTAATTTCATAAAATCTTCTCACTTGAGTAGTATCTTCAAGTTTTATTTATATTTTATTTATGCAAAATATTTTTCCTATTATGCAAAATATTTTTTTTAAAAAATTTCTTTTTTACTATATTAGCAATTTAAATTTTACTTTAACTAATATATATATATATATATATATAATAGACATAGGAACAATATAAAGACATAGGAACCACGTCTTCATCAGGAGGGAGATGGTCAGCTATGCAAATAGAACACACTTTTCTCACAAGCATGAAAGACAAAAGTCTAAAAATGTTCCCAACGAGTGTCTGTATCGAAAGAAAATGCAACTATGTCAAAATTAAAGTAAATAGAATCAAAGTAATACATTGAAAATAAGCAAAGCAACTTGAAATACAGAAGAATATGGTTGCCAAAAAGTTTAATATATTTTTTTGCATGGTATTGTGTTGCCTATTTTTCATTGCATTGCTTTGCTTATTTTTCAATGTATTATTTTGATTCTATTTACTTAAATTTTGATATAGTTGCATTTTCTTTTTATGCAGACTCTTTGGGGGAATAGCACGAACATTTTTAGACTTTTGTCTTTTGTGCTTGTCAGAAAAGAGTATTCTATTTGCATGGTTGACCATCTCCCTCCTGATAAAGATGTGGTCTCTATGCTTTTTATCTCTATATTTATTATATAGTTTTTCTTGTTTTTGTCTTATTTGTATTAAATTGTATAATTTCTTCTTTGATTTTTATTGCTCTTCAAATTACATCTTATTTTATTTATATTGGCTTTTCTCTCAATACTCTTTTGCACTGGTTTGATTGCATATTGTATTTGTTGGTTGATATTGTATTTCATTGATTCTATTTTCTATATATTTACTGCTATAAGTATTGCATGCTGGTAACAATAATTTAGTACACAAGAACTGAAAAAAGTTATTACTTTTCAGAATTGGTTGAAAGTCACTTAAGTCTCCAACAGTTTGTGCTTCTTTGTGGTTATCTCTTAAGTATTTATTACATCTGTCATTTGTTATCACCTGTGGATGACTAGCACATATCAGTCAAATATTTGAAAGTTCAAGACAGTAAAGACTAATCAGTGAGAAACCAATGTCCATTTCTATACAAGTGTGTAAGTAAATGAATATAATCACTTGAGCTTAGTTTTTCTCGTGTTAAACATTCTTCTTTGCATAGCCTTTGGAGAAAATGTTTGCAGCTAGTGGTTTTGTGCAGAACGAGCTCAGTCGTCCAACCACCAAAGAAAGATTGCTTGTTGCTGCCCTAAACTTAGAACACTGTATAAAGAAGAAAGTGGAACATGAGTATAAACTCTTTGATTACTTAGACTTATCTGAAAAACCCCCAGATCTTGAAGATCTTGAAACTCCTAATAAAGTCTATAAATATCTATCAATGAGATTCAATCATGAGCATGTAAATGATTTTCGAAAACGCCATTTGTCGGGCTCTACTAGTTCCATGAAATATTTTCATAAGTATCTAAAAATTCTGAAACAGCCATTTACAAAACATTGGTCTTTTATGCCCTTTGAAACATTCCTTTATGTGTTCAATCTAATGTTCCAAAAAAAAATTACTGATGGAGCATTGTGGAGGGACTTTTTGTATCTAGCTCATGAAAATCTGGGAACACTGAAAAATTGTATTAATTTCATGGACTCTCAAGTTTTTGAGTTTATGTTGCAAAGCTTGAAAGTCATTGAAAACGAGGAAGATATTTATTCCTATCGCCAAATCCAAGAAATGCTTCCAGTTAATATATGTCAACTTCCTTCACATTCCAAGCACTTGAGTATCCTGTTACGCTTTGGGCATGAAAGAAATTTTAATGAAAAGTACCTGTTATCCAGTATTGTTATTGGTTGGCATGCATTTTTTGAGCGCTCGTAAGTATTTCTATTTTACTGAATATGGTTTTGTAATTTTGCTCTATTACATTGAATGTTTAGCAATTTAACAATTTTTAAATTTTAATTAAATGTGTGAAACCCAATTGGAAAAGTTTGTTAACTGTAATGTTCATTAATTTAATACATAAAGATTTAGCTATATAATTTTGATTCATCATATTCTTTTATGCTGTTAATATATTCTAAATCATAAAATATTAAAAAAAAGATGAGGGAAATTGCTTTTCAATATATAATTTATATACCTTAAAATATTTCAGTCATTTTTATCCTAGTGTTAAATTTATATGTAACTGATTTTTATATTAAACATCTAATAGCAAACTTTAGGATATTTTGAAATGATTATAAAAACAGTAAAATTTTATTTAGAGCATTATCTTATTTTTATTTAAAAAATTTTCTGTAAAATTATTTTACAATTTTTACTTTATAAATATATATGTATACATGCCTTATTTATATAAATATCATAATGAATTAACAAATAAAATTTATTCAAAAACTTCAAATTGCATTAAAAAAAAATTAAAAGCACTTAATGTTTTTTATTTTACTTAATCTTGATTAGAAATGAAGTTTAGTTATAATCTTTGGCAAAAATAAAATATCTGAAGTTCTTTATATTTGTTGATACATTAAAGTGTTTTCTGATGTATATTACACAAAATGTGTGTTATATTTTGTCCAACCTTACACTTTGTTTATTATGTTAAGCTTTATATTAAGTCATACTTTATATATAAATGAACATGATTGCGATGTCTTTTTAAATATTTTAAATGAAAATATAAGACAATTTTTTCAAAATCAGTTTTGTGCCGATGTGCCTGATAATTTTTTAATGATATGAGTAAGTTCATGTGCATGATTTCCAGTGCTTTTTTTTCCCCTTATCGATAAAGATTTTACTTAAACTTCTTTAATTAAAATTACTATTACCAAAATATTGCATAAAAAATATTAAGATTTGCCTAGAATTAGCATTTTTAGTTTGAGATTTCTAATAAAACAATATGCTGCATTTTAAAATCTTAAAACTTGCAAAAAAGAAAAAGGAAAAAAAAAAAGCATTTGTGGCTTTTTCTTTTTCCTTAAATATATTTTTTACAATATTTTTACTATTTTTGTTTTCAGAATAATAATACTTAAACAAGTAGCCCATTTAAAAGAATATTTTAATTTATTTTGTGTAATATAAGTTGCATAATCTAATTTCATTCATGAACTAAACTTAAATAATATTCTTTTTTTTTTTCAGAAAAATTGAGATTAATAGCAATGCTTTTACTTTTAAATGAAAAAAATCACATCAGAAATATTTCATCCTTATAGTGTTCATCATTGTATAAATTCGATCTGAATCTCAGATCTGTTTTGTAAAATTGTTTAAAATTATTCAAAGCTATCATAGTAATTTAACTGCATAGATTTGCAGAAAAACATATTATCCAATCATTTTTCATTTTAAATTTATCACAATTCATTACCTATGCTATATTAACTTAAGCTGATATCAATTTGATAGATAAAAAAATGAATTCTTTGTGACTAATAGTGACATTGTATTCTTCAGAGCAAAAGATTCTAGATTCTATCTCAACTTCTGTTGCATTTGTACCTTCCACATACATTTTTGTCCGAGTGGTTGGTTAAAAAGTTTTTGAATTTCCTCTTAGGAAGCAGGTAAATACTGCTCACTATTTGTGAAAAGGCTTCCGCTATGAAATGTCTTATAGTCATGTTTGATAATCTCCAGCTAACTCAAATCAATACCTTATTTCTGAATTTGTATTGTCTATGTTTGTGATGGCAAAAGCATTAAAACTGTACAATCAAGTATTTTTGGATTCTTACAATAAAAGAATTTCCTTTCATTAAAGATCACATAAAAGAATTAATTTTTCGTTTTGTATCCTATGTAATACTGACATTAAAATTGTTCATGGTGGTAAGAATTGCATTAAGGATCATTTAAATTTAAAAAACATTTCGTAATTTGTAAAAAGAAAACTGCAAATCTCATATTTATTTATTTTTTTCTTACTAGAGAAAATACAAATGAAATCAAAAATGCTTAATCTCTCTTCACTTAGATTTTGCAGCATTATTTGCTGGTTGCAGTAGCTGACTATGCAGGGCCGTTATAGGATAGTGTTTCCAAAATGGAGGACTGCAAAATGTATTTAACTGAGAAAACAAAAACTATTGCTATAATTTAAAAAAAAAAAAATGACTGATGAGGTTAAAATAATTAGTAGATATTTTGCAGAGACAGCATTCTCTATTTCTATTGTTGGCATTAATGACTCAGATTCACAATCATATCCTATTGATGTTACCTATTTTAATTTTCAGAAGAACCAAAATAAAAAGTAATTGCTTTTGGATCTTGTGTTACCCTTCAGGGGGTTTACTTTCTTTAAGTAAACACTTGTGTCAATCCCAAGTTTACCCCCCACTAATCTACCCTCTACTTTCTTCTCTTCTCTCCCCTTTTGGTTTTTCTTTCTTTTTCCCCACATTATGGTTGCCTCTTACGAAGTTGAGTTCACACACAGATATTTGTTTTGAAGCGAACTAAATCCATGGTGTGAAACGTGTGATGTACCATATACAGTTACTCATATTTTAATTTCATGCCCATATTTTAATATATACCGTTTTAAATATTTTGCCAGTGACCTTTTAACCATGTATGACTTAGTGGGGGAGCCACCCCACCGAAACCTTTTTTCCCTTTTAAGAGAAATTGGTTTCCTTAATTTTATTTACCGTATTTTCCTGTATATAATCCGCGGATTATGTGTTAAAAAAGTTCCGAATTTCGTTGTGCGTATTATACGCTGCCGCGGATTATCTGATAAAAAACATTCTCGATTAGAAAAACTTACAAGAAAGTTTTGAAAGAAATACTCTTTATGTTTCATAAAATAAATAACAGGTGGTACCAGGACACACCTGAGTTATTTAAACTATAATCAGCTTTGTGCAATTACGTTCAAAAACGAATTCGGTTCCTCTTAAAGATTTTACGGTTGTAAATTTGCTAACGTCATTTTGCAATTTGCCTTGATGTGAGCTGTTTCATTTTGAAAATATTCAAATTCGTATATCGTCATATTGAAGCGAGAATTTTTAAGTTACACAGCAGATTTTAAATTAAAAGCCATAGCTAAAGCAAATAAAAACAATGGGGTCAAATGTGTTAATGTAAAGTGAAAAACAAAGCACGCGCGGTATAAAAAAAATTGTGAAAAATACGCAATTTGCAAATAATCCATTTCTTTAATTTAAATACTAACTAAGCAAATATATATTAATTTAAATATGTCTAACGTCGTTTTAAAAGTTATTAGAAGCTAAATATCGATATAAGTTTTACAAAACTCTCTTCTCAAAATTGTCGCTTTTGATCGATCTCGTGCTTTCATCTCAAGTTTATCGCACTTTACGATGAACTGGATCTAGAATGATATTTTTCATAATAAATGCTTTCTTTCTATACAATTTATTAAATTTTTAATCCTACTGTGCGTTTTTTTTTATTTTATATGACCTATATTATTAGCAGTACATATTTTAGACTATTCGCCGAAAACGAAATTGCCGCGGATTATACGCCACTTTTTCCCCTTATACTCGAAAAACCGGCCGTGCGGATAATACGCCGCTGCGGATTATATACAGGAAAATACGGTAAATTTGTTGAAATTTATTTTACTTTCATTTACTTATACATTTTTAGATTTTAAAATAAATATCTACCTTTATTTTTGTGTTTTAACTTTTTAATGTTGAGTTTGGGTTTTGTCTAAACTTTATAAATTCTCTTTAAATCTTAATATTTGGCGCAGCTTGTCCTTTTTGGACCTTGCGGCACAAAACCCAACCAAACAAACAAACGTACGAAGTTGAGGGGTCCCCTTGAGTAACATTCGTCGCTCTGTTACAATAAGCTTCTTTTGGAGACTAACTCACCCATGTATTTGCTGTGTCCCTGGAAATGAGAGTCCTGGTAATTGAGGCTCCCAGAGACCAATGTATTACTTTGGCCTCTGTTTCAGGTAAACAGGATATGGTTTCCTTATCCAAAAAGCTATTACAGGCACAGGAAGTGAAGAGTATTCGAAAATTACTTTTTAAACACTTGATGGTGGAAGTTGCTTCAGAAACACAAGCAACTCTGATAAACAAAATGAGCATGCTTGCTACTTTGAGGAATTTGTCTCTCCTCATGATAATATTAACTTTTCTCGTGGTATGATTTCAGCCAGGGATTTGTTTAATACACCAACGGACGAGATTTTAGAAAATCTTAAAGATCAAAAAGTCTGCGCTGTAAAACGCATTATTGTCAGGCCAAATAGAAAGGTAATAAATACCAAACATCTCACACTGACATTTGCGACACCAGATTTACTGCAGCATGTTAGAGCTGCATAGATGAATCTATCCATTAGACCATTTATTCCAAATTTTTTGCGCTACTTACAATGCCAGCGATTTGGTCACTCCAAAGTAGGGGTAAACAGACTTGCACTCGCTGCTCAGCATTTGGCCATAGAAGTTCTTATTGCACTGCAAAAGAAAAATGTGTCAGCTATAAAGTTGACCACCCGTCCTATATTGGAAGTTGCCCTATTTGGTTATTGGAAAAGGAAATCGTAACCACTAAATTTACGATTAAATGTTCCTAGGCTAGACGTTCTGTTACAGCTCATCCACCTCAAGTAGAAGTAAGCTATGCAAATATTGCTGCCAAAGTCACTAGAACAGCTAGTACTCAAACAGATGACTATTAGCTTCCCCTAGTAAAATTACCCAAAGCCAAAATCAACCTCCATATCCATTGTTCGCAGAGAAGCTCCTATGGCTAAATCAAGACCCTCAATATCCACCCATAAAGTCTTATCACTGGAGGCTGATGCTGTTTCCTTACATCCTTCAGACGATATATCATTCGATGAGTGGACAGAAGACATGCCCTCCAGCTCCGGGAAAAGAAGCTTTTCAAAACATAGCTTCCTTTGTTTCATGGAACTGCCATGGTTTACGCTCACATAATGATGACATCAAGTCTATAACATCTGCTTATAGCTCCGCTTGTGTTGTACTTCAGGAAACTTTCCTGGAGTCTACAAATAATGTTTCCATGCGTTCCAGTTTTTAGAAAAGACTGAGGTGATGATGGTGCAGTATCTGGAGACGTTTGCATATGAACATCCAAAAATTTTCCCAGTACTGTCCATCCAATTAATATTACTCTACAGGTTGTAGTTGTACGAATTCAAACGACATTTCTGATTATAGTCTGTAGTTTATATTTGGTACCACAAGATGTCATTAGCCAAGAGGAACTAGATGTATTGGTCTATCAGTTACCAACTTCATTTTTATTACTCGGTGATTTTAACAGCTGTAATTCTTTGTGGGGAAGTAGTGATACAAATATTCTCACAGCCTTCAAATGGAGCAGTTTATTTCTGATAACTGTCTCTGTCTGATTAATTCCTTCAGGGGGTTAACTTTCTTTGAGTAAACACAGGTGTCACAATCCCGAGGTAAGCCAGTAATCTATCCTCTTTCTTTTTTTCTTCTCTCTTTTCTAATTTTTTCCCTCTTCTCCCTCATTGTGGTTGCCTCTGATGAGGTTTGGGGCTTCCTTTGAGCAGCTATCGCCGCTCTGTTGCTGTCAGCTTCTCTTGGGGACTAAATCACCCACGTGTTTGCCGTTACTGAAAATATATACATTCATTTAGCTCTGCCATTTATAGACCGCCTTCGATTTTTTTAAATGTGGAGTAGACCACGGGTATGCATGGTACAAAACGCAACAATGCAGAGGTGCCACATATCTGACAAGCTCAAGAAGAAGAAGAAGAAGAAGAAGAGACCCCGGGTCCCAAAAGTTTGGCCACCCCTGATCCATATAGTGGCTACAATATCTAATCTATTTAATCTGCAATATAGTGAAATGAAAATTTCCCTTGCATTGACAAAGTTGGTTGAGCGTCGGCTTAGAATCTAAAAGCTTTCGGATCGAATCTTTTTGAAGCATAAAAATAACCAAAGCGGTAAATTAAACAAATGATCTGGATTAACAGTATCGACCTTTGCTTCACAAACGGACAATGCGATATTTAATAAAATGTAACTGAAATATAATTATTCTACATTGACCTAAGTAATTTTTGACTTTAAAAAAATTTATATATTACTTGTTTTTATTTCAGCTTTTCATAAAATATTTATTTTACTGTTATAGAATTTTATTTTATTATAGATTCTATAAAGACCAGGAGCTGTTTACGAAGGAATATCCCTTAAAGAGGATTTTCTATATATTGCAGATGTACGCTGTTTTCAAATCAGAAAAGAAAGCCACCCTCTTAAATGTTATGAAACAACTGTTCAGGGCTGTTCCTGATCCTTTCATTACAAGGACAGAAATTGAAGACATGTCAGAAATGTTTGATCCACCACTAAGGTTAAAAAGCTTGGAAAGTTTTGCTGTAAATTTTGAGCATGAGTTTGGAGCTAACGTGTACAGTCCGCGATCTTTGCGCCATCTGTCGCGATGCGCAGTTAGAAGCGCAATGAATAAAAATGGAAAGCTGCCAGAAGGAATCGGAGAGTTGCCAATTCCCCCTTATATGAAAGATTATTTGAATTTAACAAAATAGAGAAATATGAAGCATTTTTCTCAAGAAATTTTCATCAACTCCATTTTCAGCGTTTTTATCTGTATAACTGTTATATACAGTATTTTTCTCTACTTTTATTGTTTTTAAATTGCTCTGTTTAGTCTTTTATTTTCTCAACTTATTAATGTTTGAAAACAGTATTTTTTACAACATACTGGAATGTATTGACTTAAAAAATAAAATAAAGAATCTCTAATTGTAAGACTCCATTTCAATTTTTGAGGATTTGCGTAAAAAAATAAATTCACATTCAAAAGATAAAGTTCTACTGTAGTTTTCGAAGAAAGCATCGCTTTTCAGAAAATTTGACTTTAAAAAAATTTATATTTGCTAAGTTAAATTGTACAATAAATATATTAACTTAAATTAAGAGCAGTATATATATCATTATGAAACATATTGCCATATGATTTTATTTTATGTAATATTTTTATTTTTTCTTTCAAAAAATGCATTAAATCAAATAATTCAATATACATAAAAATAATTAAAAAATGTTTATAAAAATAAAAATAATGAGAAATGTAGAGAATATATTCATGAATTACTCATTAAAGACATCCATATGCATAATACTTATACATGATCAGAGTTAATTACTTTGAAATGATAAAAACCAATATTCAAATCAAAATGCTTTTCATTTTACTATGTAAGAGCTTTCATAATATCCTTTCTCTAATGACTAAGGGCTAATTTGTTTCAAAAAAGGTTTATTAGATAGAGGAGAGATATACATTGATAAATTTAAACAATATCATTATAAACACTGATAAATTTCTAGGCAAAATATGTCCTTTTATTTAAAAAAATATAAATTTTACATTTCAGAATAAAGTTTTGAAATATCATTTATGGTCCTGTATAGAGATGTTATTTTAGGATTTACTGCTAAAAGAGGATTTTGAATCATGATGAATCTCAGCATATGTGAGAATGTAACCCAAAAAATAATAAACTGTGAACCACAACATACAACCACTAATTCAGAATCAGTAAACATAAATGATCTAGTAAGATTTCTCTTTTAATGCACATGAATAATGATATATCACTAATACACTCTTACCATAATTTAAATATAATTTTAAATCCATAACAAAGCACAAAAAAAAAATACAAAAATATTTTGGATAATAATCAGAAAAAACTTCTCTTCACTCGTTATTTCAATAAAATTAAAAATTAATTTAGATTCATATTTGTATTGAAATATAATTTTATACATTTGAAATATTATGCTTTAAAATTTATTTTTTTGAAATAGAACATGGATAAAAGAGACATATATTTAAATAATATAGTAGATGCTCGGTTTTACAAACCTCTAATTTATGAACACTCATGATTTTACAAACTATTGGCTGGTCTCTAACAGTGTCCCATAGAAGCAATGATAATTTAATTCCCATTTAAGAATTAGATTTCTGGAAAACCTCTTTTTTACAAACTCGTGCAATTTTCCTTTATTTATTTATTTTTTTTTTTTTACCATCCATGTTTTATTCATTTTTTATTTTATAGTTGAAATATTTTTTAACTGTGGATAACTGAGATTTTAACTAATCAATGGATAAAAAGTTGTTTTGATTTTAAAATTAAAATAATATTTTTTACAAATCCTTATATGTTATGGTAGGTATCAATAGACACCAGACTTAAATATTATTCACCCCAGATTTTTGTATGCAATCCATGTGGAATTTCTTTTTTCTAATCCAAATTGTGACTCCATGCATTTGAGTGCAATCAACAGTTTCAAGTAAGAACATTAAAGGATACTTTTGGCAGGAGTGTTCATGTCTTGGAATCTCTTGCCTTATAAAATTGACACTTTAGACTCAATACTCTTGTAAATGTATGTTTGGAATGATGTTACAGAAAAAATGATAGATAAATCAAGTTGAACTGCTTGCTTTATTAAATAAATACCTGTTAAAAAATACCTGTTTGTTTGTTATTAAATTAATACCTGTTATGAATACTTGTTAAAAAATTTATTTGACGACTTGAATGAAGATTCGTTACTTATGTATGAACTTGGGAAAGAAAGGTACGAAAATTTAACTTCAGAACTTTTTGATTGTGAATTCAAATGTAATTTGTTTATAATATTTATAGGATGATTGAGAACAGAAGAAATGAGAAAGAACTTTCAGTTATCAAGTATGAAAAAAACAATTTAGCGATGTAACCACCTGCAAAACAAATAAATGAATGACTTGCAATCCCTTTGATTGAATACTCAAGCATAAAAGCGCAGTTATTGTTATCAGAAATGATCCCTCTGATATCTTTGAATTTATGCTTTCCATTTTCTTTAAAATGTTATCACGTGTTTGATTTAATACATTTATCCAATTTATATCATTTTGTCATTTACATTTCTCACTGATATATCAATTGTAACTGTGAATTTTTCAATTCAGGGTATATATACACTTGTTCAAAAAATTTTAAAATTATATTAATATTCATTCAGAATACTTCGCGTGTATATTTTTAATGTAATACTAGAATTTAAAATAAGAGCAAAATAAACCCTGATAATAAGCAATATTTTATTCTCTTAAAAACTTTACGCAAATTTGAAATAGATTAAAGTAAAAGAATTATAATACTCGAGAACTTCTTACTTTTATTACATATCATTTCAATGATAAAGAAAATTGATAATCAGTAACAATGCTGATGGTCGACGCGCATGCGCAATTCAAAATCGAAACCACGTACGATAAGGTAATAGCAACCAGTAGAATTTTATCTGCTTGCATCGTTATTTTAAATATTTGGAAAAGAAGGCGTTATTCCTGTTACGCCAATCAAGTTAATTAAAAATGTGAGTAAATTCTAAAAATTTTGATATCACTTTTTAAAATTTATATATATATATATATATATACACTCTACCCCATTGATGGACAAAATCTTATGTAAACTGTAACTTAAAAAAAAATCAGTTTTTATCTATTAAAAATAATTTATTTTTTATTTCAATTTTTCTCAAATTTTAAATGAATTTAGGTAAAAGTTATATTAAAATATTTATATTTTAGCTAGAATCACATAGCCTTTTACTATTCTTATTAGAGAAAAAATACTAATAATAAAAAGTTTGCTATAATCAAAATACTGTTTTTTTTTTTTTTTTTTTTTTTTTAAATGCATATATCGTGTTTAAAAATATGTAAAACGAAATTGTAATTTCTTCTGTGAATTATGTAATAGAAATAATTAATCGTAACTATGTTTAATTTAATAAGAATCATTTAAAATTCATAAACAAATATTAAATATAATTGGATTACCAGTATTGTATATGTTTTTACAAAAAACAAACAATATTTATTATTATGAATACCAAACAAATATTTCTTAAAATGAGTTTATCATAATTTTTTTGTGGGGGGGGGGCTTCTTTAAAAAAATATTACTTCATTTTCTGATTATATAAAAATTTCTTCTTTTGCATTGTTCAGTATCAACAATCAGGGCCGGCGCTAGGGGTGGGCAAGCCGGGCCCCTGCCCGGGGCGGCAAATTGGCCCTAAAATTAAATTTCTCAAACTTTTAAACATTTTCTCTTTCTAAAATAATTGAGTTTTGACCCATGATATACTTAACTTTTTTGTTTAAAATGAATCATATTTTTATGCATTAAGATATTTGGAATCAAACCCCTTGTATATATACAGGGTGTTTTTTAAACATACAGCAAAAATTTGTTTCGAAGATACAGGGTGAACAAAATTTTTGACAATATAACAACATTTTATTACCAAAAATTACAGGTTAAGTTCTTTAATCTACAAGAACTGTTGAAAATAATGACCTCCAGCTAGAATAAGAAGGCAAGAAATTTAATGATTTTAAAAATTATAAAAATGGATTTGACGAAAACTATGTTCGCCGTATCTTCGAAACAAAGCGGGTTCACAAAATTTATCAAAGGACAAAATATTTTTAGAATAGTCCAGGGAACAAACCCTTTTATATAACCTATTTTATCAAAACATTTTTATGTATAATATCAAGCAAAAAAAAAGGATAACATCAAAGAATTCTTAAAATTTTTAAAAATAAAATTCATACAGATTTCGCATAAATAATGTGTTAATATAAGGGAAAATATAGTTTTTGGAGTTGCCGAAGAAGAGGAAATGCCTTCAAGGAGGTCTTTCTAATGGAAAGTGACCCGAATTCTCGTTAACGTGCAAGGAAAACCTTACACAGTCACTCCGTTTGGTTCATGCAGATTTGAACCCACTATTTCAGAACCAAACTCCTCATTTCGCAGAATGCTATCTGTTTGGCTGAGTCAACCTTCTTATAAAAAGTCTACATAATTTTGAGAGAACTTCCAAAGCTGATCTGTATTTATTATTTTAAAATTTCATTTATTATACTTCTTATGGATACTTATTATTTTATTAATAAGTATCCATAGAAGTGTCTCAATCCCAATCTATTGTACCACTTTCAGAAGCAGCATCAGTTTCTGATTCGGATCCTATATCAAAATTAAATGTTTCAATTGTAGTCTCCACAAGTCCATCAATTAATTCTTTGGAGAGAAACGCCAGTAGCAGCCGCAGTACGTTCCTGTGCTTTCTGAATTGGTATCGAAAGCGAAATAGACTTTGCTTCATTTTCAAAAAATATACGCACGTTATTAACGATGTAACGTTCTTTAGTCCCATTGTTTTATTTATGAAATAATTGCCTTTCAGATTGGTTGCTAGTAAAATAGAGTGCGTTATATTTTACAATTACTATTTACCGGGCCTTTATAAACTTATGTTGTGACGTTGTGTTATAAAAGTAAGGTAAGTAGAACAATTAAAAATATTCAGTCTTTATCAAGAAATATTTAAATAGCTTCTACATGATGTTTCTTTTTTAACGATATTTTTTTTTTTGTTTTTTATGTTTGTCCGATGATTACTTCGGCATTACTCAACCGATTTAATTTTTTTTTTCTTTGATAGGGTATGATACCGGATTGGTAAGTAAAAAGGTGGTTTAAAATGCCATCCCCTAATTTCGGGGGAAACATTTAGGGTTTGATAAAAAATAAAGGTTTCCCAAAATAATAAAAATTTGATATGAATAAAGCCACTGGAAATCCAAATAGCCTTTGGTGCTAATATTATAGGGTGGAAAAAAATATTTTTTCTTATTATTTCTTATTAAATACGGTTTCCTTTACTTATTTTAAAATATATGGATTTACTTTACATTACATTACTGCAGTAAAGTTGGTTATAAATAATTTTAAACTTTTTAGTGTTTTTTTTTTTTTTATCTCGGTTCTGTTTTTTTTTAAATTTTTATTAAAATAGTTTTTAAAGGTTTTTGAAAATCGTCCGATAGAGAATAGGTATTTTAATCCATTGGTATAAACCACGGTCTCTTTAAAATTGTTTGCAGAATTTAATTTCATATTATGCTCAAAGAATAAAATAAAATTTGCTTTTTAATTTGAATTTAAATGAGTTTGATAATTTTGTTGGCTTTGTTTAGGGTAGAGTGATAAAGAATAGTTTGTACTCTGTGGCTTACATGTAGGTTTTATTCAAACTTAATTATAAAGTGCTTTTTTACATTTTACCTTAAAAAATGTCGCCGGAAAAATACTCGCAAACGTCTCTGTTTCGTTTAAATAAAACACAATGATTTTTTTGAAAACATTTTCTTCATTTTATTTGTGTCTGTTTTTAGAATGGCTGATGGACGTAAAAAATTATCGGGTGCTCAGTATAAAAGAAAAAGAGTCGAAAAGCAAGTTCAACGTCAAAAACAGGCTGGAAGTCTGTAAGGTTATCTAAAAGAAATGATGATTACACAGGAATATTAGAAGCTGCTTCAAATCTTAATTATGAAGCCAGTACCAATCAAGATACCGATATTGCTAAAGTGGAGCTTACTCCAGAAACATACATAGAATCTACTCCTGAGACGTCCACTGAACCTACTCCAGGGACGTCTACTGAACCTACTCCAGGACCGTGTACTGAACCTACTACAGGGATATCTAAAGAAGAGGCACTTGGTACAAGAATAAATTCAGATCCGAGTTCCTGGCCAACTAGCTTATCAAAAACAGAAATATATTTTTTGGTAAAAGAAGGACTACCTCAACTATTAAAAGAATACAGTTTTCCGTATAATTATACCGGTCGAAGATTTAGCGATCTTCATTATTTGAGAAATATGAAAAATGGTGAGAAAGTCATGCGTAACTGGTTAGTTTATTCAACTACTAAAGACTGTGTTTATTGTTTTTGCTGCAAACTTTTTGGTTCTACTTTAAGTTCCCTTTCCATTGGAGGTTTTAATGACTGGAAACACCTCGCTAAGACTTTAAATCAACATGAAACCTCTAAAAAACATATCGAAAGCCAAAGGTCTTGGATTGAATTAAGTCAAAGAATACAGTACTCTAAAACGATTGACAGTCATTCACAAAGACTTATTACCGCAGAAATAAATTATTGGAGCGAGGTGCTTCTATGAATTGTTTCAACAATAAAAATTCTTGCTCAAAATTGTTTAGCCCTCCGAGGTACAAGTGACAAACTTTACGATTTCGGTAACGGTAATTTTTTACAAATTATTCAATTACTTGCTCAGTTTGATCCAGTAATGGAAGAGCATATCCGCAGAGTGCTTAAAAAAGAAGAAGCCAAAGTGCACTATCTCGGAAAAGAAATTCAAAATGAATTGATTATTCTTTTAGTTGAAAATATAACATCTCATATTATTACTGATATTAAAAAAGCTAAATATTATTCAATAATTCTAGATTGCACTCCTGATATCAGCAAGATCGAGCAAATGACAGTTTTAGTAAGGTATGTATCCATTGACAAGTCCAATCCCAAGGAGGTTTTCCATTAAAATTAATGAAAGCTTTTTAGGTTTTCTTCCGGTTGAAAGATCGACTGGATATGAACTTTCATCTCTAATACTTAAAAGACTTGAAACATTGGGATTGAATTTGCAGGATATGAGGGGACAGGCTTACGATAATGGGGCCAACATGAGAGGCAGTAAATCTGGAGTACAATCTAGAATAAATGCGTTAAATCCAAGAGCATTTTACCTTCCATGTAGCAGCCACTCATTAAACTTGGTAGTTAATGACGTGGCAAAAGCATCCTTCGAAGCCGCCAATTTTTTTAATATAGTCCAAAAAATATATCTGTTTTTTTCCTCATCAACTTTTCGATGGGCCATATTATTAAAATATGTTTCCGGACTTACTTTGAAACCTTTAAGTGAGACTCGTTGGGAAAGCCGAATAGATGCATTAAAACCACTAAGGTATCAATTAGGAGGGATATACGATGCTTTACTTTCTGTTTGTAGTAACTCGGAGGTTGACAATTCTATAAGAGTTGAGGCTTCTGGATTATTAAGTTGTGTTAAACAATTTAAATTCTTATGCTGCATTGTAATTTGGTACAAAATCTTAAATTGTATCAACCCTATAAGTAATCTCTTGCAGACAAAAGACTATGATTTACCATCTGCTATGGAGCTCTTGAAAAATTTTAAAGATTTTTTCAAGGATCTTAGATCGGACAGAGCCTTTAATGAAATGCTTTGCGATGCTCGAGAACTCGCAGACGAAATTGACATACCAGCTAATTTTGAGCTCACCCAGCCACGTCATAGAGTTCGAAGAAGGAATGTTAATTTCGACTATGAGGCGAAAGATGATCCAATAGAAGATCCTGTTTTGAAATATAAGGCAGAATTTTATTTTTTTACATTAGATAAAGCTATCAATGCACTTGAATCCAGGTTTGATTTGATCAGTACCCACAGCAACTATTTCCAATTTTTATACAATATTTCTGATTTAAAAGATATTCCTCAAATCGACATCATAAAGTATTGTAAAGATTTAGAAACAGTGTTGACAGATGGGAATTCATCCGATATAAACGCGCTTGACTTGGCAGACGAGATAGTAGCTATTTTGGCTTTGCTAAACAAAAAAAGTCCAGTTGAGATTTTAAAATTCATATCGAACCTGGATTTTGCTCCCAATCTTGGTATAGTCTTAAGAATATTGCTGACTCTCCCAATAAGTGGAGAAAGGAGTTTCTCCAAATTAAAATTAATTAAAAAATTTTTACGCTCCACAACTACCGAGGATCGACTAAACGGCTTAACAACAATAGCCGTCGAACATGACCTGGCTGAAAAAATTAATGTTAAGGAAATTGTAAAACAATTTTCAGAATTAAAAGTGAGAAAAAAACACTTTTAATTTCAACTCTCGGATTAAATGTATTTTTAATAAGTAATAAAGTTTTAATATTTAGTGGTTTTATAATTTGTTTTACTTTTTTTTAATATCTGTTCTAGATTTTATGATTATGCACCAGAAATGACTCTTTCCTTTTTTTCTGCGCAACCCTAATTTTAATTTAGTGCCAAAAACAAATAAATAAATTTGTATTTTTTTGCTAATCAAAACTTGAACATTACTGATGATTGCAAATTTTTTACTCGTTTTATTTTACCATTAATCGTGGAAAGGGTTTAGGTTATCTCTTTTAATTTTTGTTATAAAGGGGCGGCATTTTACCTCTTTGCCCGGGGCGGCGAAGCTGCTAGCGCCGGCCCTGTAACAATATATTGGGTTGTTCGGAAAGTCATTTCGTTTTTCCCACCTGAATTAGTCCTTTGCTAGTGTAAACCAACCATTCTATGAGTATGAAATCATGCTACGGCCAGAAATATGGTAAAAGGTATTGGACTAGAATTGAAAATATTCAATTCATTAAAATATTTATTCGCTATACGTTTTTCATTTTCATTTAAAACGAAATAACTTTCCGAACAACCTAATATATTGCGCCATTTTTAATTAAGAACGTGTTAAATATATTGAAAAATAAATACAACTATTCTACTTTTGAATTTAATTAGGCTCTTTTTGTTCGGTATTAAAAATTTGGAATTTCAATTAAATTAAAAAAACTTGTACTTATTGTGAAATAAAAATTATAATATTAGGTTGGTGCAAAATGAATCCATTATTTTTTCGTAATATGACTGTATTCATCGATATTTCATAAAGTATTGAGCTAATAATTTCAGATTTATTCTTGACGGGAAAATGACATTTCGCATTATTTTGGATGTAATTTTTGTTTAGTTCATTCATTTATATTACAGGGTGTTAAAAATGGAGGTCAACAAAAAAAAAATTCAGTACATTTTACAGTTTTTTTTTCTTTTCATAAAGGCGAAAAGCATGCAAAGGTGGCTGTAATTATGCATGGTACTCATTATCCCGATACTGTAACAGCCTATTAGATAAAATTTTGATTTCATGAATTCCGTTCATGTATCTTTAATGTTAACCTTCTCACGGCGACATGCCTTTGTTTGAGATGCTCCCTGAGGACGAAGCGAAAGAGAAAGGAATTATATTACAGGAAGGGGGGATTAGTAACGCTAAGCCTAATTTAGAAAAACATTCATGTATGGTTTAAAGGTCTTTGTTTTTCTGAAAAACATAATCAGACAACAGAACTTTTATATCAGGAGGATAGTAAATGCAGAAATATCAAGATGGACGGAATAAATTCAAGTAGCCAAGAAAATAGTAATAATGATTGTAATAAAATTACAAAAATTATTAATGAAAATCAGTCGAGTGGTAAGCGTTTCGACTTTCTAGAAATAAGGAATATTTCTGAAAAGGACTGTGACCATTCAATAACAAAACAAGAAAATAGAAACAACAATGGAAAAGGAATTTCCAAAAAGTGCTATGCTGAAGATTTGCATAATATATCAAATCCTTCACTTTCACTGCAGCAGAAATGTAGTCACAGAAATTCGGTGGAGAATGGAATAAATTTAAGTTATCAAGAAAATATTATTGATTGTAACAAAACTGGAGAATTCAGTGCTCTTGAGTATCAGTTGCCAGAATCAGAACCTTTGAAAAACGAACTATCAGTTACAAACATGGGTCCTAAAAACATATCAGACAGTAAAAACTCAGCATTGAAAAATAATGTGAAAGTTACAAATGGGGATAGCAATTTCATGACTTCTCAATGCTCCTCTGTTCAGAAGGATACTGAACTGACTAGAGATCTACTAAATGTGGCCGAGAGTAAGAATACAAATTTTAATAATCCTTATGGAACCATTACTATTTCAGAAATTATTCGTGAAAAAAAATTGCAATGTGTTGCATCAGATTCTCTGAAATTATCAAAATTACTATCATTAAGAAACAAACAATCGATTTCAAGTATAAATCCTGAAAAAACGTCAGGAAATGAAAATGTTTCCTTAAAGAATAATAAAGTCACTGATGAGCATTTATTCCCAAGGGAGACAAAAAACCTTTTCTCTCAGCTCTACGAAGCAACATCTGAAGTAAACCCTGTGAAATCTGATGAAAAGGATATTCAATCAGAGGAATGCATCAATTACTTGGATCAACAGAAAGTTAACTTAGAATCTAGAAAGAATTTCAAAGAAAAAAAATTAAATAATAAACCAAAGAGAAAAGAGATAAGAGGCAAGCGAAGAATAAAACATTCGTCCTTAATTAAGCAAAATGATTTTGAAATTGAAGTCAACGAAATTGCACGAATTAAAAATATGGTTGGAATTAGTAAAAATTCTGACGAACTGGATGCTCCAAATAAAAATGTGGAATCTTCCAATCCTAAAAATTACAAATTGGAAATAAGTTCATCACTTGTTCCAACTCATTTTAAAGCACGTGAAAAGGTAAGTCACTTAGTTATCTCAATTATCTTTTGGTGTCAATGTAATAATTAATATTTCGTACATAGTTTCAGGGTACATGTTGGTTGTAAGTAGATTTTTTTTGTCGAGTGCCAGCCAGACTGGCAGTATGGGTGCGCTGCTCCACTTTTTCAACTGAACCGCAATTGGGTGTGGAGTCCGATTTCCTCAGTACATACATGCCATAGGAACCCGTTTATAGGGTAGGTAACCATTCACACTCCATTCATACAAGGAAAGGACAAAGACAGGAGAGAGAGAAAGAGAAAGTACATTTTTGCCAGAGCCGGGATTCTAACCCAGACCTCCCTATTAGCAGTCAGGCACGTTGACCATTGGACAGAGTACGTGGCGTTGAAAGTCAAAAATGTTTTAAAAACCACAAGACTTATATTCTTAGCAAATACAACATGTTACACGAAATTCCAGCTAAAAAATCTCAGTTACACTGATGTAATTCGGCTAATACAATAGGGAATAGCTTCCATTCCATCAATTAAGAAATCTCAAATACCTCAGACCGATAACAGCTTCTCTGCACTAGAGTAGTATTCGCACTAATCGTCTCCACTAACTGCTTCTATGTCCAGCGGTGGTATTTATACCTGACGTAGCATGAAATTCTACGAGTTTCAAAAAGGTTCTGGAAAGTTCTAGTTCATCTCGGTTATTATTGGTCCTAAAACTTAGGTGATGGATTTTTCTAGAAGTAGCAATTTCTCACCAAGTCACCAAGAATCTCACCTTTCGCTATGTTGCCAAATATTTAGAAATGCGTTTTTCGATTTAGAGTAGTTTTGATTTGTCTGAGATATTTTAAGACAAATAAAAATATTGTTTATAAATTTATAACATTGCCCCTCTTTCAAACACTGTATGTCCCGGGTGATATAATCTCCTGATAAGAACTTAAAAATAAAATAAAAAGAATTTACATGTTAAGGTGATTCAAAACTTGTAACATAGATAAACAACTAAAAGCATTAGACAAATATAAAAAATAGGAAATATTCAATTAAAATTATTTACACTATTTACAAAGAAACCATGGTCTACTAATTTTAGTTTATACAACGGTAAGGAATTAATCTTCCATAACCTACCATAATTCCATAACCTACCTTCGGCTTTGAAAAAGGTTATTTCCTGATATGAACAACGACGTCATTTACCTTTTTTAGGATTATGCATGGACCGTTCCAGTGGATTGCGAATTTTTAGAAGGTCCTTTCCGTTCAATCGGGTTCCAGAGCCAAACTTTGTCACCTTCCTGAAATATGTGTCCTGCTACTCTTGTATTATACTTCGTCTTCATTCTTTCGGTTGTGAGGTTGATTTGATCTCGAGCATAGTTATGGACATCTCCAAAATATGCCAGGAGATCTCGAAGGTATTGCTCTGGCGATAAAGAATCATCCGGTGAACGACTGGACTGAAGGTCACAAAGGAGATGATGTTCACAATTAAAGCGCATTTTTGATGGACTATATCCAGTAGCCGTTGCAGTTAGCCGTTTACAATTTTTCCCGCACCTTTGGGACGTTTCTTTAATAGTCTTCTTATGTGAGCCTTAGGATCATGATATCGTCCAAGTATACAAAACAAGCTTTATAGGAAAGTCCTCATAATACTGTCGCCATCAAGTGTTCGGACGTTATAGGTGTATTGCAAAGCCCAAATGGCATAACCTTGAACTGCTAAAGTCTTTGTCCGGTGATGAAGGTAGTTTTTTTTTTTTTTTTTTTTTTTTAAATCTATAAGATGTATTTTTGCCAATAACCACTCTTGAAACCAAAATCGAAAACCATTGCCTTCCGGATAAAGAGGCAATTGTATCATCAAGCCTAGAAAGAGAGTAACTATCTTTCTTAGCGATGTTACTTAACCTATAATAGTCAAAGTAGAATAGGGTGGAGCCATCTTTTTTTCCAAATTAGGACAATAGTTGAAGAACAATGTCTCTCTGATGGCCCAATAATTTCATTCTGTTCCACTTCCATCAGAAGATTAGCCACCTTTTCCTTCTTAGCGAATGGTAGTTTTATCGGATATTGTTTGATGGAAGGATGATTTTTGACATCAATTTGGTGCTGCGTCATTTTAGTTCTCCCAACATCATCCAATTTCCTGGAAAAAGAGCTATTCAAATTCTAGAAATAGTTTTCAGGCAGCACTCCTCAGTGAATCATCTAACTTTGCACAATGAAGGAGTTCATTAATTATAGTTCTCTAATTAGAGTGTCAATATAGTGTGACTTGAAAGTTTTGGTCAATACAGGTGAATGGAGTACAAGTCACTAGAACTTCTCCTTCCTTTTCATAACCTTTTCCTTATCCTTATATTAACACTTATAACATATAAGTCTTACTGTTATAACATTTCGAGAAAAGTCGACGAGTGAAGAAGCTACTAGTGCTCCTTTAATGCTAATGCCTTTATCTGGATATTCAATTAATTCGAAATCGAAACTATTATCTTCTGTAAGACCTCCGGAAACTATTGTATCAGTTCTTGGTGGTAATATAGTTTTACTATTTGCATTTACATGATGGAACTTTCTAATATCTGAATATTTCGTCTTGAACATAACTATATCTTCTGAGCAAGAGTCCAGTTCGCTATATTTAAAATCCAATTTGAAATTGTTTTCTGTAAGAAAATCCGATCCGAGAATAAATTCATCATTTATATCAGTGACATACGCCCTATGATAGTACATGGAATTTCCAAATACGATGTTATAATTGACTTTTCCATGAATATTAATCGTATCACCTCTCAGTGTTTGGAGGGTAATTCAAGGCAGCGTCCAAATGATATTCTCTCTGAGTCTGCGAGCCAAGTCTGTTCTAATGACGGTTACGTTGGCTCCATCATCGATTATCCTTCTGCAGGAGATTTTGTTGACTAGTTATATAACGAAAAGTCTGTTGTCACCGGTACTTAAGGAAGAAATGTGAAATACATTTAAATAGGGCTTCTAACTCACTGGTCAGTTTCTATGGACTTTTTCGGTTGCATCACAAGTCCAACACTGAGTTTTCCCGTTGCAAATTTTTAATTTACTCTATGAAATCAGAATCCGAACCTATAGCAGAGACTGCTCTGATTGTTTGCCGATCTTTACCAATGGCCTGCTGCGTAGCCTCGATGTTATCTGCGTTAACTGAAGAAGATACTGTATTCTTGACATCGGCAAGCCAAAGTGCTTTTTGTGTCTTCGGATCCTACACTCTATCGATAAAATGCTGGAAAACCGGATCTTGACGTCTCTTATCCGGGCAATCCAAAAAAACTAGATTGGAAAACGCTCAATATTGGCAGCCAATTCTTGCAGACTTTCACCTGTTTTTTGATAGCGGAACTTTAACTGTACTCAGCTATATTCTTTAGTACTCTTTTCTTCAACCCATAGCTCAAACACACTCGATAGGGCTTGGAAATCATGTCTTTGCTCTTCCCGAAACATCTAGAGGATGTCGGTACCGTCTCCTCTTAAAGAAGCTACCAGGTAAAAAGCTTTGTTCGGGAATTCCATCCATTAGCTTCCACTACGATCTTAAGCCGTGTTTTGTATACTTGCCAAGATATTTTTCCATCGAATAGTGAGAGTTTAATCGGGGCTAAGAAAGGCATAAATGGCACTTTGGCTATCTGATGTAAATTTGACATTTGCTTCTTCAGACCTTCAATCTCCCAGTTCACATTTTCTAATGTTTTCTCAATGTTTCCTCGATCATTCATGTGAATATGTGTCAAGACTTTCTTCTATCTCCAAAACTTTAATCTCAACTGAAGTTACCTTTTCTTCCATTGCATTCATCGTTTCTTCTATGTTGTTGGAGAATTCTTTACCACATACAATGTCCTTCTTCAGTTTCTCCTGTCCAGATTTTATCTATGAGCCAAAAGTCGTACTCAACCTTCATATAAGGGTGCTCTATTCAAAAACGGAAGACGCTCTCTCTCTCTCTGACTTCATTCACCTAGTCTCCGACGGGCAGGCTTGGCGTTGCCAAGTGTCATTAGAAACAACAACGATAAATTTGTAACAATGCTTTGAATACAAAAGACAATTGTTTAGACATTCGTTAAATGAAGTCCAATTTATTTATAATCCTTATTATGATTTATTTATAATAAAATATAAAAGCATTTCCTATAATTTTTTTACAATCATTATCATTCCTTATCAGTGACATTATAAATGATTAATAATTTATATATATATATATATATATATATATATATATATATATATATATATATATATGTGTGTGTGTGTGTGTGTGTGTATGTATAAATGAAATAGAAGAATATTTTAATGTATTACAAAATCAGTCAGTGGAACAATATACATAAATGGTAAAAATGATAGGAATCTTTATCTTTGGAATCCTATAATGTTTTAGCAATATCCTTGGTACTTCATAACTGAAGTTAAATTCGTGATTCATAATTAATTATCGTGATACACATTATAATTAATAAACTTAAACGAAAATAAATGTATTGTTAAAAATTATGTTGCTTAGATTTCAATACTTTATTTTAAATTTTAATGTATGTTATGAACTAAAATTTTATATTCTTAGCCCATGAAATCTACTGTTGTTGTTGTTGTCGTGTTTATGAGTAAGTGTGAAGTGCAAAAAACAAAAAATCTGCAGTCCACCAAAAGTCTTGTTGATGAGATCTGCTAGTTCTGGAGCCCTCTGGCTATGGAGGATCTCAATTGGTGGAGCTCCTAGTTCAAAGAGGGATCGGATAATGGCTTGGCAGTTTAAGACATGATCTAAAGTAAGTTTGGATTGAGGACAGTGCTCGCAGTTGGGATAAGATTTAATACCAGTTGGTGATCTATTCATGCCCTTGAAATGTCCAGTACGTAGCCGAGCTATTGTAGAGGAGAGGTTTCTTGGGCAGTCTAGATCAGGGATTGTTGCCTTGTCAAAATGCTGATCATAGATTCTTCGCCTGGCAACGGCATTTGCGTCTGTACAGGTGACTGTCCACAGAAGAGGGGTGCCATTGCCTCCGGGAAGGTTGGACTTCTACCTGTTTGGACCGCGGGAGGTATTTCATTTCCTTCCTTCCACCCACAGGACAGCCATGAAATCTACTAATCCATTAATAACCATAATTTAACAGTTTTCTCTTTTAATTTCACAACAATGCTTTAAAACGTACAGCACCTTCTATATTTTTGGTATATTATCAAATATAATTCCTCTTTAAGTATAAGTATTGGAAAAAATTTTACTGTTTTAGGATTTACTAGCATGGAATAATGAAGTTCTTGATTATAGATATTTTTTATTTTATGTGAATAACAAAATTAAAAACAATTTAAAACAAAAGGGTTGAAACTTTTGTTTTTTTTTATGTAAATTAATCTTGCTGTAAGAAATTACATAATTTTCACAAGTAATTACGTCAATTTTAATTATATTTCCTTTGTTAACGACAATTTTAATTGAATTACAAAGATAGATCTTTAACGTCATTACTATGAGCTAGCATTTGCTAACTTTTGCCTATTAAGACGGGACACAAAAACATATCCAATAACATATTAATGTAATACTTGAACAGTCTCTAATTATCTGTTATTTTTAAACCTCAAGTTAACCGACACATAGAATTCATGAATCAAGCTTAGATTCGAAAAACTGATATTACCCTTTCATTATGACCAAAAAGAACATGTTCTTTTCGTGATCGTTATCTTAATAACGATTAATATGAAGTCAAATAATCCCCCAAGTAATGCATATCTAGAGAATATACTATAATTTAAAAAACACATCGTGACCAAATTTTCATTTAAAGTTCTTTGTTTTGAAGTGATGATCTCATACTTCCAAGCCAACAAGAACCTTGTTGGTCACTCAAAGCAGGATTGTCAGAATTAAAAGCATTTATTTTAAGTATTCATTAATGCGTATAATTATTTTTAATAATGATGCTGATAAAGTGAAGCCAAATATCATAAGATTACAAAACAAATATTCAAGTTTCATTTTGACTCTTATAATTTAAAAACATTAATACTTCTAAAGAATGATTCAATAATGCAAATTCTTAATATGTCATTAAATCACAAAAATTGATACTCTCGTTTCATTATACATATAAGCAATACAGTGCTTACAAATTCTTATTTATTAAGTTTACACAAAGCAAAAATTAAGTTTTATCTATAAATTTCAAGTAAATTAAGAAACGATGTTATTTTTAAGTAATGCTTATGTGATATCGTGCAAAACAAAAAGAAAATTTCATATTTCTATCTTTAATATATTTTTGTTGATTAAAATTGTAAGCGTCATTATCTGAACCCCAAAACTACCAAGATTTTAATGGTTCTTGCAAGTTTACCTAATAATTACAGACCGTTCAGATCAAAAACAATATATAGATTATCAATTCCAAAAGTCTGAATTTTACAGTAATTGAAATTTTAATAATCATTTGAAAGCAAAGGGAATTGATTCCTTCAAATTAGAGGAAAATTTAGGAAATCCTCAAACCAAAAAAGGAGTAATTATCATGTTACTAAATTAAGATTTATATATAAAATACACGTTAAGAAAAATCTAATTAATGAAAGCAATTTTCTATTAGGTTTTCAAAGAGGAAAGGAATTTTGGTGATGCACTAAAAGGCCCTCTCAAGTATCGGGATTACAATTTTGGCTTTAAAAGGGATGATGATAAGAAAGAAGACAACTACTTTCGCATCTCAGACGGCCTGCAGCCATGCATTCTCCATGAGAACTTTTTAACAGCACAATCCATTGACGATGGCAAAGGAGAAAAAAATTCAACCTGTGATGAATCCAGAAAGAATCCCAAAATTATATGGGATAGTGATATAGTATATCAATCTGTTACCCAAAACTTAACTCCGCAAGACATTGAAACGATTTCTTCTGCAATTAACGGAAGTCAGAACGATTCTTTAAACTGCGATAATTCACACCTCCAGCTACATCGAGACTTTACATCTGTGACAACTGAATTAAGAAGATTTGAAAAGAATAGAACTGCTGAGACAGCTGATGAAGATGGTGCTAAGAAATCTCAACAAAATTCTCTTTCACCTCTTCCGACAAATTTTGTGGAACTAACTGAGTTACCTTTTAGTAATAATGAAATGCGATCAAATAGTGATAGGCATAAAGATTCGACTGAGTTCTGTCTCCCATCCAACAGTGACTATAAAAAATATCCAACCCAAATCTCGCAAACGTTTCAAGAAAAAGACATTAAACAAGTTAGGAAAATTTTAATTGCTGAAAGTGTAATTGATGAGTTATGTGAGTCTTTTTCTAACTTAAGGCTATCTGAAACCAATACTAAAAGATTTGTTGTTTCCTTTAAAAACAATAAGGATTTTTCTTTCGATACGAAAGGCATGCCATTTTATTACTAGTCCCACTCTTGGTTCAAATAATGTTCATCTTGCTTTGCTTCCGTGACGTATTGAACAAGTGAACTTGTATTCATTTAAAGATAGAAACCGTATGAAATTCCAGCTCTTTTTTAATTTTGACTGATGTGCATTTATTAATTTAAATGATTGTTAAAATAATAAGTCACCCTACTATTTTTCAAAAAGAAATTGTGTATGGTTTGGTGATAGTTAAACCCAGTAAGTATGAGCAATTAGTGAAAAAAACCCTCTAAGCTGATTTTTATTTATTTATTTATTTATTTTTTTTATTTATTTATTTAAACATAAAGCTCTCCTTTTAGCAGATATGTGATAAAACTATCCATTAATTTAAGAATAACACAGTTTTTAAAGAACATTTTAATTTAGTATAAAATATTTTTCAGTTCCAAATATATAACCAATAATCGTATACTAGAAATTGATAACTTCTTAAATCTTCATAAATACAAGAATAAATCATGAAAAATATTATGTAAGAGTAAATTTTTAACTGCCAATTAAAAAATTAATACCATTTGTTAGTACAATATTCAATTTTTGACACGTAGTCCACGCCTAAAGTTTTACATATTATTACACAGTCTAAAATTAGTATTTGTGTTATCCAGTGATGCTTTAACTATAACACAAATATCGTGAGCGAATTGGAAGTATATTACTAGAGATTTTCGACGGAGAAATAGAATTGCATATTTGTCTTTATTAATGGTCAGTGTCAATATTGATCGGAAATATTCAGGGTACATACAAAATATATTTTCATAAAATGGATGCTCTCAATTTGCTTTGAGTAAGAGTATGTAAAACCTAGAAATATGTAAAGAAATGATATGTGCAACAAGTACAGTGAAAAAAAAAAAAAATTTTGTAAGAAATGCTTACTATATTTATTTATTTAGTATGTAAAAAAAAATTAATTAATTAAGATAAAAAAAAATTTTTTGTGTAGGATTTATTCACCCAGAAAGACACGCACGTTGTCTTTTTATACTGGTCAAATATCGTTTCCCTTATTTGTGTATGGAACATTTATCGTATTTGTATTTTAAATAATTATTTTACTCTTTATGAATTTCTGGATTTGCTGTTGTTCTTGTTTCTTATCTTATTTTGTTAGCAAATTGGCTAAACTAGATCCATGAAACCGTGAACTGATTAAAAAAAAGTCCAAAACAAGTAGAGAAATTCGGACCAGTCTTCTTTTTCAAGTCCTAAGCAGGATCCTAAGGATCTTTTTCAAATCCTAAGGAGATCAGGGGTAAAAAAGCTGGATGTTGCATATGAAAAATAATATCAGTAACTTCTTTTATCCATTGATATTATTAAATGGTCATTATCATAAATTCATTATCGTAATCCATTGAAAAATTAATTTATGCTTTTACTGGAAGGAAATTTGTAAAACATTTCGATTTATTGTCAAGATTTGATGGCACATATCTTAGAACAATGTTTCCCAAAGTTCAATATGCGTACCACCAGGGGTACAATAAGAGTTTGATGAGAGTATAACTCAGGTGAAAGTCAACTCCTGGAAAATGACGTTACTCTGTCCAAGATAAACGAAGACACAAATCTATGCCAGAAGATTTGACGCAGAGCAATTGTTGAAATTGTCTGCAGACGGTTATTTGAAAATGAAACAAAGGGAGAGTATCTTAACATTATTTTGATTACTAATACAACATGCGAATCCGGTCTTAGTGGAAAAATTTCAGAAATGCATCTTGCCTTTTTCATCTTTATATTTATATAAAGTTGCTTTTTCCAGCATTTGTAGAGATTATGTTAAATAAAAAAATAAAAAAAGAACATACTATTGGACGTGGAACCCCACAGAGATTTAAAAACCAAATTATGACGATCTGTCATAGCACAATCAATTTCATTCTTCTCGTTGATGCAAATAAATATTGCAAGATAATTTCTTTTTATGTTTTATTATTAAATAATTTTATTTCTCTTTTCTTACTATTTTGTGTATCGCACAAAAAAGAAAAAATAATTATAATTTTAAGTGTTATTAAAATACATAAATTTATTTGATTAGTAGTACACAGCATCAAGAAAATTATAAAAGGGGTACACAAATGTCAAAGGTTTGGGAAACATTGCCTTAAAATGAAGTAATGTGAGTATTTGCAAAAGGTATATTTCAAGATGTCCATTGGCGAAAATTTGCGATTTTTTTCTTCTAAAGCATACTTTTATGTATGTAATAAGAAATAAGATGGCACTGAAAACACAATGGCATAAATCAAAAGTAAAATAATTATGCAAATTGACGCAACAATATGGCTCGAAACAGAAAAGTGTAGGCCATACATTTTATTTCATATCTCAGACTTAGATCATTAGGAATAGTTTTCCATTTTGCTCAAGATTTCAAAATCGAAAGTGATTATTAAAATGTCGGGAATATAAATTTTAAAATAAGTTTTTTTCTCATAAGATTAATATATATATATATATATATATATATATTATCTTATGAGAAAAAGTTTCAAAAAGTTTTATATATATATATTAATCTGCTGAAACATATGTTCCAGCAGCTGACATTTAATAGTACATTTTGCAGCCATGCTGATAAAATGTAAAAACTTTTTGAAAAGATGTTGACGAGGACACGGCTTCAAATATTTTAAGTTTAACAT
>JAPDSC010084323.1:44736-58508 GCA_026290005.1 Latrodectus geometricus | reverse complement strand
TTAAAGATTTATATATATATTGCGTTTTTTCTACATAAATATGGTTACTAATATAATCTTATTACCTAGTATGGTAATTTTAACTAACTACAAAAGCTGTATCATCACTTTTGTAATCACGAATAGCATGTTAGATTATTACTATTTTCATAAAGATTTTTGTGTTAAATAAAATATGTTGTAATAAATAGCTGTTTCCTTATTAAATTATTCAAAAATTGACATTTTAATGTTATTGTTCAGATTATATTTAATTAAATTTTATCAGGAGTTTAAGATGAATATATAAATATTATGAATTTAATGTTTTTTTTTCAGATTATACTTAGTTGAATGTTAATGTAATGTTGAAGGAAATTTATTTCAAATATATAAATATTATGAATTCAAATTCGGAGAAAATTTTAGACATGTGATGTGATTATCATGGAAAAAAGGCATGTTAAAATCTACATTCATTGGCTTTTGCAATTCATTGTCATAAAACAAACCTACTGGTAAGTCATTCTCTAATGTAAATGTTTTTGATATTCATTCTTATAAATTTAATAATATCATTGCAATTTTTATTAAAATTTTGATTAAATGGAAAATGAATATCGGATTCCAGGTTTGTAGGATAACATAATAAAGGTGTAAGTAGCAATGGATTTAAAACCATCTAATATTTTTACAAATTAGATATTATACAATATAAAAACTGTTTAGAATTTCTGTAAAGACAAATTTAAAAGTAGCTATTAAAACCCAATATGTCTTTAAAATTATAAAAGGTTATTTTTATTAGAAATCTTTAATAAATAAAATATCTTTAATTTTTTTTTATTTATACGGTTTTATTTTTTATCCAGTGAAAAGCAGTGCAGAATTATATATGAATAAAAAATAGTTTTTCCTCAATAATTTTATTTTGTAATTAAAAGTAATTTGTAATAACTTAGCCATTGATTTTTTCAATTTTTTGTCCTTTTTTATACAAAATTAATTATAAACTTTTTATTTAATAATTAACTTAAAAGTATCTGAAAAGTTAAACAAGATCAGAAATATTTAGAAAAGTAATACTTTTCATAGAGAAACTCAAAAATGCTTAGATAAATTACGTTTTTAACAAAATATGTTAGTTAACGATTGTTAGCAAAGCTTGTACATGTCGAATGTTGTAATGATTGTACCTAAATAGAGCGGTATATCTTTTAATCTTATTTTAAGCACATAAATTATATGATATATTTTAAAAAGTAAGAACTGTTTTCTTGTATCGCACCTAAAGGGCTTCTTAAATAATGATTGATAATGTTAAGTATGCCTGTATATTGCAAGGAAAAATTTATTACACTAATTGAAGCTGTTATTAAAAAAAAATTGGTATAAAAATTTGGATAAAAATTTTTATAATTGGATTAAAATTTTTACTGACAACATGAGTATTATAGTTAGCTATAAAATAATTGATGCTATATGTAGATGTAACATAAATTGTTTCATTTTTATTTGTGTAAATGCAACATCTATTGCTATATGTTTTATTATTATGCAAGTATTTTTATATAATTTATAGTTGAAAGAATCTTGTGTTTCAAAATTATTTCTTAATTTCTTTTATTCATCTCATAAATATTGTTATAATTTGCACAGAGATTATATTTATGTTCGAATCTTATATCGCGTTATAATATTTCTCATTAAATTAAAGTATTATATGAACTTTCAGTGTTATTCTGAACACTCTTTAAAGGTTCATTAATCACCAATAAAACAAATTACAATGATGACTTAAATTTTTTATTAATGAAAAGTATTCCAGAACCAGCAATTTATTTTTAATAGCTACATAAGTGAAAAACATTGTTATCTCAAATTATTAATAATATATGTAATTTCTCAAACAAGTAAATTTTATAACACTATTAGCTTTCTGCAGAAAATTGAATATAAATTATTAAACAAAATTTTACCTTAAGCAAAACATTCTCTCTTTAAGCTTAAAACCCCATGATAATAATTAGATTATACAAACAAAAGGGGAAACTCATTGTAAACATTGTCTTATTTCTTGATTAACTTTATTCTTTCATTGTATATTTAACTGATTTCTTCATTTTTAAGATTATCAATTTTGCTTTGTAATGTATCCAATAAATGACCAAAATATAAAGTCATAAATATTTAGCAGTTTTTACAGTTAATGTTTTACGGTTAATGAATTTCTTTATGTTTATATATTTAGTATCATTATCCAGAAAAATTTAATATTCGTCTATAAAAAACTAAACCATAATTTCAAAATCTCTTTTAAAATAATGTTATTGTGCAAATATGATCAAGGTTATTCCAAATTTACAATATTTAACATTTTTTTCATGAAATATTGCTTATTAATATATGTGAGTGTGTATTTATTATTATTGCTTCTCACAGGAACCATATAATCATAATAAAAGTTGCATATTTTTTGCATTTGAATACTCATTTTGATTCCAAAATTTTTGTGTTCAAGAAAAATATATATTGTTAAATATAAATTTCTTTTGTCGGATAGTAGGATATTTCTATAAGATGTAGACGTATATTACTATATTGGCTTTAATGAAACTAAGAATATTTTCATTTTGAAATGTGTTAGAGTTCTACAAATAATTTGATTGAGATAAGTATTTTTAATAATGATAGAAATTTTATTTCGTTTTTGTACATTCTCATATATTCTGATGTTATTTGGGAAAATAAATTCTTGTATTAGAAATTATCGATTAGAAACTGAATTTCTATTTCACAAACTAGTAATAATCTAGAAAAGATTAGGTTAAATTCAATTGCTGTTTGCTTAAGAGAGGATAAAATCTGAGTTTTATAAAAAAAAACTTTGCTAATTTTTGAATTGCTTGCTTTCATTTTCTTCTTTACTCTTTTGTTTAAAAATAAGTTTCATTATACTTCAAGCATGGTAATTTTTTTTAGATTTATTTTAATTTTAATAAAGTTTATCATGTAAGTAAATTAAGTATTTTAAATTTTACTTACAAATTGTTTTCTCTAGAAAAATTAAAAATTATTTTCATAAATTAATTTTCTACTTGCACATCAATATTTTTGAAATTATGTTTCTTTCTTCCCAATCAATTTTTTTTATTGCTATTTATTTTATTTTTAATTTCAATTCTTTCAACAACAGTTAGTGTGTTTTAAGCTTCTTAAATTAATATTTAAAACGAACTCAATGTTTAAAAAATGCTAAAGTAAAATTAAAAAAATGTATATAATCATCTAAATATCTATTTTAAATTTTTTTTGGGAAGCATAATTAAAAGTTGTAGTAATTTAATTATTTCTTAATTTTTATTTTTAAATCCAATTTATTTATTGATATAATTCTATATCATTTACAGTGAATGTGGTTTAGATTTAAAAAAAAGTTTGATTCCAAAAGGATATGTGAAAAGTAGTGTACCTACAAAATCAGGTAAAGCGATTACTTTGTGATTTTGAAGTTCTGAAATTAAATAAATTTAAACATATTTATAGAGAACCTTAACACAACACTTAAAACATAAATTTAAAAACATAACAAAGTATTTTATTCTTTTTATTTTGTATTTAATGCCATAAAACCTTTAGCAATCTTATTATTTTTAGAATTTTGCCAGACAGATTACCATTAGATAATATTTGAATACAAGCTTAAATAAGAATTTTTTTTAAGCGTAACACTAATGAAATCCTTTTTTTTTTATACAAAAAATACAAATAACAAAGTTTGCTAATATCCAAAACTAATAATAAATAATAATAAATTTTGCTAATATCTGAAACTATTTAATGAAAATGTTTAAGTTTCTGTTATACTGTTACATGGGGCTGTCAAATTTTCAAGCCATATGAAGTAAAAAGTAAATTTTTTCAAAGATCATATAACCAGATATAAAAAATTTTTAAACATTTTTTGAAAAACTTTGATTTATCTTTAGTATTGTAAGCAATTGCAATATTAAGTTAAAGCCATCAATAACTCAGAAAATAAAAAATCAATCATACAATTATTAAATCGTTAATTATATATATGATTAAAATCGTAACATTGCCGCATTTTTATATTAGTTTTACCTAACATAAACTAATTTTCATTTTTAAATTTTAAATTCTAAAAATTGCTTGAAATGAAACCGTAGATATGAAATGGCAACTTATATTGCTTCATTTTTAAAAGATATAAATTTATTGAGACTGAAGGTTTTGAAATAATACAAATTGCTTAGCAATTAAATTTTCAAGCCACATGACTATAACATGTTGACTTCATAGAACTATTATTAAAAATAACCTACGAAATATTTGCTACGAAAAAGTAAATACACAATTAATTATAATTTTTTGAATAATTTCTAATAATAAACTTGAATATGTGAGGTGAGTTCAAGATCAAAACAAACGATTAACTAAAACTTTTTGTTTCAGTGAATTCTTTAAATTATGTAGTAGTATAAGATTTCTTCTCAAAATATAGACATTTTTCTTTTAAGAAAAATTATGAAGTTCTTTTATGAATCTATTCCTTAACATAAAAATTTAAATAAATACAGGAATAATGTTAAAAAATGTCTTAAATATTAAAAAAAATAAATCTTATTTTCTACAATAAAGGATAATTAATTATACTTAAAAATGCGAATAAACATGTCGTTTACGTTTACTCCAGCGAGCTTCCCTGTACCCAGCTTAGAAGAGCTATACCAGAATGATGGAAGCCGCTAATGTTGTTGTTGTTGTTGGGTTGGGTTTTTTGGCGCAAGGTCCAAAAAGGACAAGCTGCGCCAGAAAAAATTTTTAAAGAAATATATTATTAAGAAAACCCAGACTCAACAATAAAAGGTTAAAATACAAAAATAGATGTATATGAATATATAATTTAAAAACCCAAATTAGATCAAATAAAAGTAAAAATAAAAATTTATAAAATCAGAGCCATAAAGTTTAAATAAAATTAAGAAAACCAATCGCCTTTAAAAAGGCAAAAAGGTTTCTGTGGGGTGGCTCCCCCACTAAATCATATAGAGTTAAAATGTTAGATTGAAAAAATATAAAACGGTAAACGTTAAAATCAGGACATGAAATTAAAATATGGTAAACAGAATATGGAACATCACACGTTTCACACCATGGGTTCAATTCATTTAGAAACAAATGTCTATGTGTGAAACGTGTGTGTCCGATACGAAGGCGAGTTAATCTAACATCTGCTCTTCGTATCGGTAAAACTGAAGATGGAATGAAAGATGGGAATATGGCACACAATTTATTAGAGACCTGCATACTCCATAACTCCTGCCAGAGAGATTTAACAAATGTTTTAAAAACCCTTCTCACGTCGAAAAGAGGGACAGATGAATGGAGTGAGGACGATGCAGCTTTAGCAGCTGCATCTGCCTTTTCATTTCCCTCTAGACCTACATGACCTGGGATCCAACAGAAAATGATGTCATAACCCTCGCCAGCAAGGGAATCCAATGCTCCGAAAATCTTGGACACAACTGGATGACAATTGTTATAGTTTTCCAACGCTTCTAAAACACTTAAACTGTCAGTATACATGCAGATTTTATGAAACGGCTCTGTATTCACTAGCTGAAGGGCTTGATGGATAGCCGTTGCTTCAGCGGTAAAGACTGAGCAGGACGCATGAAGGCTGTAACCATGACTGGTATCAGCATAAAATATGCCACAGCCAACATGTCCTGCAGTTTTTGAACCATCCGTGAATACAGGCGTGTATGATGAATACTGACAGCGATGAGATAGATAAAGCTGTTGAAAAACTGTAGAGGTTGTGTCCGATTTTGTATATTGAGCAAATGGATTAATAATAGTTATCTGTGGATCGTACCAGGGTGGATGTGATTGTAAGTCCGTTTTAATAAAACGGACATCATGTAGGTCTGTCAAATAGAGTTGCTCTTTAGTTCGAGTGAGAAAAGGTTGGATGCTGTATGGTCGAGCATCATATAGTCTCTCTAATGCAGGAGAAATGGCCAAGGAACGTAGAGGATGTGTTCGGTCAGACATGACCTTTGCGTAGTAATTGAGAGACAGCTGCATCCGTCTCAGGTCCAAAGGCAATTGTTGACATATCGCGTAAAGACTCTGGACGGGTGATGTGCGGAATGCGCCTGAACAGATTCTCAAAGCAGAGTGATGCACAGTGTCCAATCTGCGTAAAACTGAAGACCTAGCAGATCCATATACAACACTTCCGTAGTCAATACGAGACAAAATGAGTGCCTGGTAGACCCGAAGGAGTGACAAGCGATCAGCACCCCAAGATGTATTTGACAATACCTTGAGGATATTAAGCGATCGCTCGCACTTCTTCCGCAAATGTAAAACATGCGGAAGAAAAGTCAACTTTCGGTCGAATGTCACACCAAGAAATTTAATCTCGTTGACTACAGGTATTTGTGTGTTGTTGAGTATGATAATTGGATCATTATGAATGCTGGTCTTCCTGCAGAAATGGACACAGCAGCTCTTGCTAGGAGATAGTGTAAAGCCATTCTCTGCACACCATGCAGCTATTTTATTTACAGATGTTTGCAATTGTCTCTCAATCAGACGGATGTTCGAACCTTGGCAAGATATTTGCAGGTCATCTACATACATTGTGCCATATACAGAAGGTGATAAAAGATGAAGAATATGACTGATGAATAAATTAAAAATTGTTGGACTTAAAATAGAGCCTTGGGGAACACCCTCGGCTTGAATAAAAGTATTGGACAAAAGGTGTCCAATACGAACTTTAAAAACTCGGGAGCGTAAGAAATTTTGAAGGAACATCGGAAGATTACCCCGAAAGCCAAAATCATATAAATTACGGAGAATACCATATCGCCACGTACGGTCGTATGCCTTCTCGATGTCGAAGAAGATGGAAACCAGATGATTCCTCCGCACGAATGCGTTTCGGATTTGGGTTTCCAGATATGTTATGTTGTCAAGAGTGGATCTTCCTTTACGGAAACCACTCTGATTGACATGTATACATTTATTTTCTTCTAAGACATGTACGAGACGGGCGTTGACCATACGTTCGAGAGTCTTACAAAGGCAACTCGTCAGAGCTATAGGTCGGTAATTTGAAGGTTCTGAAGGATCCTTACCAGGCTTAAGGACCGGAATTACTATTGCTTCGCACCAAAGTGTTGGAAATTCATTTTCAGTCCAGATCCTATTGAACAAATATAATAAGTTCAATAGGGAATCTGGACTTAAATGTCGAAGCATTTGATAGCTGATTCCGTCTGGTCCTGCGCTGGTATTGTTAGCCTGCTGTAATGCTCGCTTCAATTCCAACATCCGAAATTCGCAGTTGTAAGGAAAAGCTTGTCTTTGGTTGAAACGGATTGGTGTTTGCTCAGCTCGACTCTTTGTCCTTAAAAACGAAGGACTATAAGAGTCAGAGCTGGAAACTCTAGCAAATGTTTCACCAAAGACGTTAGCAATATCCAAAGGAGAAGAGTATATAGCAGCTCCGGTTTTCAAAACAGGAATTGAAAATTCTGTATAGATACCATTGGCTGCTTTAACTTTTCTCCATAACTGCTTGCTGGATGTGGAAGGTGTTATAGCAGAGACATAGCGAGACCAGGATTCCTTCTGACTTTGACGACGAGCTCTTCGAGCTAATGCTTTTGCTCTCTTAAAGGCAATAAGATTCTCCGTTGTGGGGTATCTCCGAAACAACCCCCATAACTTCCTTTGTTTTTTATATGTTTGTTGACATTCTTGGTTCCACCATGGTTTGCAACGCCTTTTTGTTGTAGAAGAACTTTTAGGTATAGAAGTATCAGCTGCACCTATAATTGTTTCGGTGACTTTTTGAACGACATTATCAATATCATCGATCTTTACCATATTATCATCAACAACTGCCAATTGTGTAAATAAAGGCCAATCTGCCCGACTGTACACGTACGTAGGTAGAAGTTGTCCTACACTAGTACCTCCAGCCTGGGAGATGACGAGCGGGAAATGATCGCTATTATGCAGATCATTCCCCACTGTTAAATTTAACAATGGCAGAAGTGAGGGAGAACAAATGGCGAGATCGAGAGAATGAAATTTTCTTGTGGGTGTGTGGAAATATGTTTTCTCGTCGGTATTTATCAGACAGAGACAGTTATCAGAAATAAACTGCTCTATCTGACGACCGCGAGAATTTGTATCATCACTTCCCCACAAAGAATTATGTCCGTTAAAGTCACCTAGTAATAAAATTGGAGCGGGCAGCTGATCAATTAGATTGTCAAGTTCTTCTTGGCGGATGACATCATGTGGTGGCAAATATATACTACAGACTGTAATTAAGCATGCTGTATGTATTCTTATAGCTACAGCCTGTAGAGTAGTATTTAATGGATGGACAGTGCTGGGGAAGTTATTGGATGTTAAAATACAAACACCTCCAGACACTGTACCATCGTCACCACAGTCTTTTCTGAAGCATTGAAACCCACGCATAGAAATGTTATTGGTAGACTTCAGGAATGTCTCCTGAAGTGCTATGCATGCGGGGTTACAAGCTGATGAAATAGACTTGATGTCATCTAGATGTGAACGCAAACCATGACAGTTCCAAGAAACAAAGGAAGTTATTTTTTAAATAGAAAAGCTCCTCCCCCGGAGCTGGAAGGCGAGTCCTCGATCATTTCCTCGAACGATAAATTATCGTCCGAGGGATGAAGGGAGACGGCATCAGCCTCCAGGGTCATAGCTCTACGGGTGGATAAGGAGGATTTACGGAAACCCTCCTTAGCAGATTTTAATTTAGAGGACTTAACGCCTCTTGATTTTGCCAAAGGAGCTCTTCTAATGATTGGAGATGTAGTTTTTGGCTTTTCAATGCATGTTTGGGGTAATCTAGTAACGGGGAGTGCAAGAGTATCCGTCTGAGTACTTATACTTTTGGTGACCCTTTTTGCAGCAGCCGCATAACTCATTCCAGCTTGCGGTGTGCGAGAGGTAACCATTTTTCTAGCCTCAGGATAAGAAACTTTATTTTTCACTTTATAGGTGGTAATTTCTTTTTCTAGTACCCATTGAGGACAATTTCGAGAATAGGAGGGATGGTCACCATTACAGTTGACACATACCTCCTTCGCTGTGCAGGTCGAATTATCGTGGCCAACTGCTGCGCAGCGAGCGCAAGTCAGTTTGCCCCTGCAAGCGTTTCTCGAATGCCCAAAACGTTGGCACTGAAAACATCTCAAGGGATTTGGTATATACGGCCGGACAGGTAGATTTAAATAAGCAGCTTTAACATTGTCAGGGAGGTCTGGCGTCGCAAAAGTCAGAATGAGATGCTTAGTTTCAATAACTTTACCATCTCTTCTGACTGTAATGCGTTTAACGGCACAGACCTTTTGACTCTGCAAATTTTCAAGTATCTCATCTGTCGGCGAGAACAACAAATCCCTTGCAGAAATCACACCTTGTGAAAAATTGAGGTTATTGTGAGGCGAGACAGTTACCTCGATATTCGCTAACATCCGCATTTTATTGAGCATTGCTGCTTGTGTAGAGTTAGCAGCCTCTACTAACAGGTCACCAGATCGTAATTTTCGGATATCCTTGACTTCCCCGATTAAGCCCGATATTCCCTTATGAATTAGAAAGGGGGATACATTTTCAAATGAGCCCTCCTTTCTTTTAATAACATAAAATTTTGTGTTTTTGTTGTCCACAAGTTGCTCCCGAGGGAGAAAAGAAAAATTTTTATTCTCCATTTAATTTGTTTAAAATTTCGGGACCTGACCGCACCACCCACCACCGAGTCCAACAAGGGGGTGCAGACCAGCTGCACCAGTGCTAGCCAAGTCCTATACGCTCACAGTACATCCCTGTGATGGCCTCCACCCTTAACGAGTCATCCAGCAGATGTACCGATCGCTTGATCCATAAAGCCGATTGATGTGCTGAGGACCACAGCACACCTCCCGTTTACCTGAAGCAGAGGCCAAAGTAATGTGTTGGTCTCTGGGGGCCTCAATTACCAGGACCCTCCTTTCCAGGGACACGGGTCTCCACGCACGGCAAACACGTGGGTGATTTAGTCCCCAAGAGTAGCTATTAGCAACAGAGCGGCGAAAGCTGCTCAAGGGGAGCCCTCAACCTCTAGAGAGGCAACCACATTGAGGGAGGAAAGGAAGAAAAAGCTCAAGGGAGAAGAAGAGAGGAAAAGAAAGAAGAGGACAGATCACTGGGGTACCTCGGGATTGTGACACCCGTGTTTACTTAAAGAAAGTAAACCCCCTGAGGGGATGGAAGCCGCTAAATAAATTATGCTATTTAACATTTTTTAATTATTTACTCTTAATAAAAAGTTAAATAACAAACAAAATACGTGGGCAGTTGAAAAGAAATAAATTTTAGGCAAATAAAATATTTTGTTCTATACATTTTTAAAATTAAACTCTAAAAATGTATTTATTAAAATTATGTTTGTCACAAAATTTTATGAATTGAAAAATCATTTACTCTTATAAATTTAAAAAAATAAAAAAAAATAAAAATGAGAACAACAAGTATTTTAAAAATGACCATAAGTTTCTTGAACATTAATTTCTTATATATTGTTTATTATATTCATTTTTCATTAATAAATTTTGCGTAGTTCACTGAAGATTAGTTATCATAAAATGAAAAAAAAAAATGCAGGATGTAGTAATAACATTACAAGATACCTTAAAAACAATTATTTAAAATTGAATATCATTTTAAAAGTTACGTATTCTTTAGAAATAAATATTAGTGTTGCATATTAATCAACATTATCAATCCTTTAATTTTATGAACATCGTGAAGACTTTTTACACTATTTTTATAAAAGTAAATTATAAAAATGGCTTCTACATCGCTTTAAGTTATCGCACAGCTACATCATGAACCCTGATTCAAGAAATATATTTGTTTCCAAAACAATGTACTACATGAACAGCTTCGCAAAAGTTACATTAACATGAACTATGTGTACTAACATGTAAACATAATTTCTATTTTATTCTTCATATTGTAAACAATGCAGTTTCTAATGATAAACTCAATGCTAAATTGATATAGGAATAGTCCAATGTGCCCAGTTAAAATTCCAATGTATCAATAAATTCCAATGAGGTTACTCTGAATCAAAGTGAATGCCGTTCGTATTTCATGACATCTCAGTGACATAACATTGCCAACATGCAATCGTTACCATAATACTGGTTCATCAATCATTTGTTTTCTCTTAAAGATATTTTGATTGTGTGCTTAACGAGTTTCAGTTAACTTTTAATAAGCGAATTTGAAATAAAGAAATAAAACCTTACAAGTCTGATTTATTTTTCTTCTAAAATTATTATAATACATATCTAATAGAACAATTTAAAGATTTCCTATTATTTCAGAAGGAATACCAACTCCGGTGTATATTTTTATCCAGTTCACAGATATAGATTATATACTTGAAGAGAAAATGGTAAACTACTTTAAAATTATATTGCAATACACATTAATATTATTTTTAAATATTATATTATTATTTTAAACAGAATAATATTTTTTTAGAATAAAATGATATTTCAGGAGTACAATTAACATTTATTAACTATTATTATTTTTATAAGTGTCTTAATATGAGGAATTTTCAATCTATATACTTATTCAGAAGTACAAAGATAAAAAAAGTATAAGAACGATATAAAGCTCTATTATCATAATTATACGCAAGTCTAAGATAAGTAATCTGTCATAGTTTATTATATTGTACCATTAAATAACTCAAAATGTTTATTTTTAATTTGAATTGATTTATAAACCTTCATTTTTGAATAAATAATCTTTATATTTCACATGTTATTTACACAATACTTCCTTTTTATTGAAACATTACACAGAAATAAAATTTATACATTTTCCAAATGTACATTCTTTTCTAAAATCAAAATATACTTCGATACAAAATATATATTCGGTTGTTCTTTTCACAAAAGTTGAAAAATTTACAACCAAAATTATAGTTTATATTTTACAAAATTATGAAGAGTAAATTTCATATCAGTTGTTTGTAATTAGACAGGATTATCATTTGGGAGTGTTAGATCAGGCCACCCGTGTCCATTTGGTCCCCCAAAAGTAGGAAAGTAATTTACTTCCTTAACAATTACTAAGATTGAATTGAGGATTAAAATTTTCCCAAAGATATCTTCGTCTATTGTTGGTTAATTAACCCCAAAGGAAATTATGGGAATTAAAATCATCTGAAACAATGACTGGTTTTTTTAATAAAAAGATAAAAAATGTTTGGTTTTAATAAGTCTAGAGTTATTTATTGTTATTTACAAGGTGAAGCGCTGACACTAATGAATACAACTGGTTTAGCAATAGCCTCTAAGAGAATTATCGTAACATCTCAGTGAATCACCTAGATATAAAATGCACCTCTTCAACACAAAACGTAGAACCAATAACTTACAAAAACTTAAATGTTAATAGGGAAATCCATAAACTAGAATTAAATGCTGTATAAATATTTGTAAATTATGATGATGTTAATAAATTTAATATATGACAAAATAAACGTTATAAATATGGTTATTTAGCAACATTTAAAATCATAAATAGTGTAATATATATCACATATTGTTTTACAGAAAACTAATTGGAAAATTAAAAACCTATTTAAATAAAATCAAAAGAAAATGAAGTATAAATTAATGACAATGGAATAATTTTAACCATTCTTTTTCTTTAATACACAGGAATATTCGATGAATTTTTATTTTCATGAGTTTTGGAAAGACAGCAGATTGAATTTCTCTTGTTTTGGAATACGAGAAGAAATTCCAAAAGAACTTTTCTTCGATCTCTGGACGCCAGATATTGTTTTCGAAAATCTGAAGAAAGGGCAGATACCTTCTTTATCAGTTCCCAACATTATTATATGGGTTACAGATTATGGGTATTTAAACCGTATCACAAGGTAATATACTCTAATAGATGTAACTTAAAAATATTATGCTATTTTTATTTATTAAAATATTTGTATACAATTTATTTTATTTATTTATTTACTTTTTTTTAATTTTTGAGAATAGCATTTATTTATGCGTTAACAGTTATGCATAGTATATTTGTTAAAACAGATAACAACTTTTATTTTTCTTATGAATTGTTGAAGTTTTGTATCTTAAAAATTGGAAATTTTGATTTTAATATTCCATAATGGAAACCTAAAATAATCCTAATCTAAATTGAAGAAACCACGATGTGGTAAAAGTATACACAAATAAAATTAAGAATTTACTAATTACATTAAAGAATTTATCATTAATTAATATTCCCTTTCCTCCGATATCTTAATTAAATACATTCAGTATTTCTCTTTCATGGGTTTGAATAATTTGCTTATTAAATTCTGAAAATTGGCTCCTACTAAACAACATCACTCACAAGAAGTTATAAAAGTACTAATAAAACATTTGACATAAATAATGATAATATTATGCATTTCCTTATATCTATTTCATATAATTTGTTTCTTGCATTTCTTTCCATTTTTTCTAAAATAATTTAACTTAGATAACAGTTTACTGCATAGAACTGAACTATCTAAATCATTATTTTGTGATATCAAGGGGTGAAATGATAGTTAATTAATAAATATTGAAAGAAATATTTATTTTTTCTACACATTTAATATTAAAAAGAATTTACTTTTTTATATAAATTTAATATTAAAA
>JAPDSC010084323.1:0-44726 GCA_026290005.1 Latrodectus geometricus | reverse complement strand
TTAATATTAAAAAGAATTTACTTTTTTATATAAATTTAATATTAAAATGAATTCCCTTTTTAATACAATGTGTATGAAAAATAAAATTTCATTGATGTTTAAAATTTACAACAGTCATTTGTGATGTAAAGAAACGAATCTGTCCGAATATTGAAAAACGTATATGTACAGAAATATTATAAAGCGTTTTCAACTATTTTACATTATCACAAATTTATTTATATTTCAATTTTTCAGATTCAATTTAAAAGTGAGCTGTTATATGGATTTACGCCTTTATCCCATGGACATTCAGCATTGTTATTTATATATAACTGCATGTAAGTCAAAACATAAATAATTTATTTTATTATGCATCATTATCGAATATAATAATATTCAATTATGGCTATTTTACTTTAAAGAAATTTTTTAGATGCAAAAATCACCTAATCTAATAGTAATAAAATATAGTTAGAGAGATAATTTTATGCATCTTAAGGAATTTTAGAAAGTATAAATATTTGAGATCCAATGTAAACGATTGCATATTCACATGCAGTTAATATGGATGGGGAAAATTAGTGGACTGTTGTGTCATTTCCCCAGCTTGTTAATAATAGTACCAGGTACTCACGCATGGCACCCTGTACCAAGTTTGGCGCCAAGATAAAAAAAAAATGTTTAAGGCATCCATATTTCAATGATTGTTTTTAATATATTTTAGAAAAAATTTGGTTGGCCCAATGTTTTCTGCTACATAAACTCGGCTAGATATGAAGGAGATGGTGCAGAGATACCTTTTTTGTCTTTTGTTCCTTTTTCACTTAGCTAATTCCATAAGTCTCTGAATGTTTTGCTTGTATGCTCTGATTGTTTGATTCACGAAGTGACATTTGTAATTTACGGTTATATAATAACGCTATGTTCTTTCGATATCTTTACTTTCATTAGCACGCACTTTCATAGACTGCCGGAATATAAACAAAGAACATGCTTCTTGCATAAAACTATTCCAGTCAATTCTTTTTATCATTAATATTTAGTTGTTCTTTATACCATTTGACTATAGTGAGTTCCATAACTCGATAGTAAATAAATTGCTGCGCTGTTGCAAATGAGATTCTGGATCCACTGAACCAACTATAAAATCGAATGCCTGTTTAAGCTTACAACACTTCATGTTGCATTTTCCTTTTGATATAGAATTTAGTTGGGTGTCTATTTGTGCATAAGTTTGAAACCGAGGAAAAATATCTGTCTTGGAAGAAAAATATAGATTCTTCTTTACACCATAGTGAATTGAAAACGTACATCTCTTTTAGAAAAGTAAACAAAATACGTCTGTAATACTTTAATGGATTAAGAATTTACGTTGAAAAAAAATGCATGGCTCAATGAAAGAACAAAAACTACATAAACAAGTCGCTTGCAGCAATAATGATTTGGCGGCTATTATAAATGATTTACCTCGAAGACCGTAAACTTTCGTAAGTACAAGCCACAAGATTTCATAAAATCCAAGTAATGTGGAGCTTTTATTTAACATTAAAACAATAATTTTTAAACACCAAATAATTCAATTTATTAGTTTTTTCTTAAATTCACATGAATAATTATAAATCTTCATTAACATTTTAATTATTATAAATCTTCATTAAAATTTTCTTTTGAGATGAGAAATTTTGTAGACCTTAATATTGGTTAATCCTCCCGTATAAAACCCATTTTTATGAACAATCTTTCAAAACGGCTGTAGTTTTGAGGCATATAACGATTTTTATGATAAAGTTATTTGGCTATTCCTTACTTCCAATCAAACATACTTTGTGTTTTTTTTTAATAATATAACATACTTTGCATTTAATTGAGTGTAATTTTAATATTAAATAGCACTTGTACATTCTTAGATGAATTCTGTACATTCTTAGATGAATTCTTCAGATGAATTCTTCCTTTTAAAAAAATTAAAAAGTAATTTTCCTTATAATTTTTACATAAAAGAGTACATTTTTTATGACATAGATTAAAAAATTGTTCATTCAATTTCATTTCAATGTAAAAAATTAAGAAGCATCATATACATGTCCTAATAACATCAGGATAATGAATTTTGATAAGGATAATGTGTGTAAGTTTATAAATAAGTTAAACTATTCATTTGTTTAGTTACCGAACACTTACTGCATATTATGTATAAAAGTAATTTCTAGTGATATAAACAAAATAATTTAAGTTTAATTTATCTTATGATCTTTTTTCTTTCCATAATCATTTTGTGAACATATTAAATAACATAATTTTTAAATTTAGACCTAAATAAATTTATACATTTCAAGAGCAAATAGTTGATTTTTTGGTAAAGTAATCTCTGCATGATTTAATAACTGTATCTGAAAGAGAAAAATGTGATGTAATCTAAGCGTATCACATCTCTATACTATTTCTTTATTTTAGTGGCGAATGATGATTCAAAAATGTTTTTGAAATGGTTCCATGAAAGGAAAGAGAAAAATGACAAAGTAAAAGATCTAATAATATCTAATTTAAACCCTTTGAAATATAGACTATTGAGTTTAATACCAGGCAAATATGTGCAACCATGGCCAAATGGTAAGTAATTTTACTGTCAATGTAAAATAGTATTTTTTTAAAGAATTTATGATGTTGTTTCTTAAGGAATATAAGTCAGGAACTTTCCTTTCTTTTTTTTTCTTTCTTTTTTCCTTTTTTTGGTAGAAATAAATTTCTTAAAATATTTTATGAAAAAAACAACATTGGATGTAAACCTTGAATACCCCATTGCACAAAAGAAACTTCTTCCATATTTTTTTTAAAGGCAAGATTTCGCTTAAGGAACATAATAAAAAGATTGTACTGATTTATTGTTACTAAAATAGATGTATATAAAACAGTGTATAGTATAATGGAGTAGGAGTCAGCTTTGAGACTACCATGAATTTGAATCACAAATCTTACTCTACACTACGAGAAACATTCACAGACCATAATTCCAACTCCGCAAGTTCAGTGTATTTTGTCAAAAGACATCCTCCAAGCTTATACAAAATCCAACTGACATCCAACTGACAAAACTTCAACCTTGATTCATGGCACTCCAGAGAACCTATTTCCCTTCATCTATGGTTCAGTTTCAATGTGCCTCGCATTATCTTATAATTGAGCGCCGAGGGTGGATTTAGCAATCAATAGCTTATGAGTAGAACTATGACCAAGGAAATTTACCTCAAATGTGTCTCCTTGCAGATAGTAACAACAACGATCTCAGATTGTTTATAGGAACTCGTGAAATATGTGGGCTATTTATATGTGGAAATATGTGGGTTTGGTGTGGTTTTTCTAAATTTCCTTAGACAATGCTCATTGGTCTGTATCTTTTAGTTTCATACTGATTGTTTAGAATGCTGGACTGGTTTTAATAAATCTTCAAGCCAATTTTCCTTTCTAAAGTTCAATTATATAGCGTAATAAGATTTCTTGAACTTTCGAAATCTAATAAGGTAGATATGAATCCGAATCACTGGTAAAAGTTGTTCCTTTATCGAATAATGTACATATTAGGTTGTTCGGAAAATAATTTCGTTTTATATGAAAATGAAAATACGCATATAGAATATTTTTTGAATTGTATATTGTCAATTCTAGTCCAATACATTTTACCATCTTTCTGGTGATAGCATCATTTATACTCATCAGATGGTTGAGTTACCCTAGCAAAAAACTAATTTAGGTGAGAAAAACCAAATTACTGTTCGAACAACCAAATAATATATCTCTCGATTCTTTAATTAAAGTTTGATACAGTCTGAAAGCAAACGGGTTTTAATTTTGCTTCTCTTGTATTTAATTTTGTTCACTGAAACAAAATTAACAGACAAAATTAATTAAATTGTTACTTTTGTTTCAGTGAACAAAATTAACAATTTCCACAGTAATTTTAGAGAAACATTTAGAAGCTAATTTATAAAGATAGATGAGTGTTTTTATTGATTTTAGCCACCTCCATTCTTAATAACCTTTGAAAAATTTGGAATGCAATTAATAATTACGAATATTTTTTTTCTGTATCTGTTTCATTAATCATGAATTACTTTTCAGGTAATTATACTGTGCTGCTCGCTGATTTTACATTCGAGAGAAGACTCAGTAGTCACATATTTAATTTTTATATACCTAGTGGCTTAGTGGTTCTTCTTTCATCTCTTACTTTCTGGTTCAGCTATAAATCAACCTCGGCCAGGCTAACTGTTGGACTTACTTCACTCCTTACTCTATCTACTCAAGCTTGGCAAGCACGCAGTAATTTACCTGATATAAGTTACCTCACAGCATTGGATATCTGGCTCTTTTTGTGTGTAATTCAAGTGTTCTTGACCATGGTTGCCTACATGATTATCTACAATATATCCAGAAAGAAAGTAAGAAAGATTAAACTCTTATTTTTTATTTATTAATAATAAGTTTTTATGAGAATCACTAAATTAAAAAAAAATGTTCTCAAAAATTACCACTCTTTTTATATTTCAACATGAAAAATGCAGAACACTCATACAAAATAATGCATCGTGACTTATAATTCGTATTTAGTTCATGGGTTTTTATCAAGTGGTACAACAAACAACATATAAAGAATAAGCATAATAACGGGTTTAAAAACTTTTGGCATGAGAATAATTTTTAAATATTAATTTATTATGCTTTCTCACGGTACATTCTAATAATAATAAAAAGTTCTAAGCAATTTTTTAAATTTGGCTCTCACCACTAATTTTCACTAATCTCACACTAAAATTTCTACTGCATGTGCCTATCAAGATTTTGGAAATCATTTAGAACAGTACTGATTACAGTTCCCTGACATATAATTAATCCAAAATTTTTTTACATTCACATTTATTTAATTTTTGGTTACATCATATACTAATCTAAACTATAAGAACGAATGAAAAATATTTATCAAACATAATATTTAATTAGTTTAATTGATGATTATTCTCATTAAAAAGTGATTAGGGAACGACAAATTCAAATATTTTTAAATTGATTCATAACTAAAATTTGAACTGAGATTTGTATATAAATTTTATTATTGGAAAAGTGGCATCGCAATTTTTTTCATAGGCAAATCACATTTACTAAATTAAATAGAAACGTGACAACAAATATTTTAAAATTAAACTAAATTTCTAAGAGAGCACATCTAGAGAAATAGTTTCTGATTTATTTTCTATTATAGTAAAATAAGTTAAAAATATTTAATTAAATTATTTTTCATTTGCATTCAGTGGTTTATGAAAATATGCTTTTCTAGGCTTGTAAAAGAAAGTTCAGTCATACACTTAAGGTATCTACAAAATTCAAGCGAAATCGTATATTAGACTGGAATTACATAACAAAAGATGTCACTGGCTCTACAAAAGTTTTTGAAAAAAGAAGACAAGCCAACTCAACCAATAACGAGAAAGAACACAGTGATGGTTCCAAAGTTGAAGCCGATTCTATGGACAAAACGTGCCGCTATTTATTTCCCATTGGATTCACAATATTTGCTACAGTATATTGGCTGTATTATTTAGTTTTATGAATCTTATTAAAACAAATACTTTTAATTTAGTTTGTAATTATTAAAAAAAATGCTTTCTTACATACAAAACATGAATTAATTTCTAATTTAAATTAAACAGGATTAATAAAATATAACGAGGTGAGATTGATATGGGAAAAATAAGTTATGACCTGAATTGAAGTTAGAAAAAATACTTTTGACAACAATAAGATTATAAAATTGCCACTTCAGTTAATACATGGGTTATAATTTTTACTATTGAATCATTTATGAAAATATTCGAAGAGTTTCTTCTGTAGACAGATGGTTGGTATATCATAGGAAATATAACCTGCATTTTGTTCCTAGAAAAATATGTCATAGTGGTTATTAACCACTACTCTATCAATATCTAATGCTTTTTGTCGATTTTCAGGAAGGTAAAACAGGAAACTTGAATAGGTCAAATGTTGCATGTCATGTGTCCACATCAACTAAAAAGTTATTTTGGGATGAACAAATATTGGACTTAAGCTGGTCAATCCAAAGTTCAGATTTCAATTGGATAGTAAATTTGCAGTGTTTTGTGGTTTTTCATTTGTATGCAAAGAACCTTAAATATGAATCTCTGTGTGAAATAAAAGTAAATACTATAAAATAATGAAATAAAATTCCAAAATTTTTGTTTAAGTTAAGTTTGTTATAATTTAATGAGAAATCAAAAATAAGAAGTTACCTGGCAGAATATTGGTTCAACATTTCTTTAGTTAATTGAGCTAATTTTATTCTTATAACTTTTTAAAGATTATTTTTGGTAATTGCCTTATTATATAACACTTTAAGGAATTTTTATTGGAAACTTTTTTAAAATTTTCAATAAACGTAAAAAACGTAAATTCTCTCGATTATGAGTAATAAATTAAACTGACGATATTAAAATCTCAGATTTTAGAAATAATTTGTGTGAAATTTCTGCCATTTAATCTGATTCCCGACTTACAGGAGATGAAGCAGATTATAAGGAATAGCTTCCAGAGAAAATCTCAACCTATGCTTTTAAAGAAATTTACATTGATATTTCCAGACATACGAATACATCATAACCAATAATTATATGCCAATTTTTGGGTATGTTATATATGAAAAACATATTTTTGAACAGCTGAATGAAATATGTTACAATTCTATTGTTTTATTTAAGATACAGTTTACGTTCTTACTAAACTGAAACTAGCCTGCTTGGTTAGGGCGACGTTATCGTTACCAGACGGTAATGAGTTCGAAACTGGGCTTATCCGAAGATCTGTTGTATTCACTAATGGCGACTGTGGGGTACGTAAAATATGTCATGGTCATAATGTCCTCCATTTTCCCATTCCAAATTAGTGCCTCTAGAGGTGTTTGGAGCCAGGCCTTATATCTTCTCTGGCTTTCTATCTCGAAATTGGAAGATCCAGATGGTGCTGTCATCTATGAACCAAATCATGCTTCCACACTCGTAGAGAGTGCTCTTTTCAAAAACTGAAGGCGTTCTTTTCTAATTTCACTGGCCTAGTCCCTGACGGGTGGACTTGGCTTCGCTAAGTGTCATAAGTAACAGCTAAACTGAAAGATTCTATTTCCAAAGGAAAGACGCTTTTTGCTGGTTTATATTCAATATTTTTAAAAATTGCAAAAAAGTAGGTAAAACCGAAAAACTGATTACTTGCATTTTGATTTTAAGAAACCGTTACAATGTAAAATAAAGATAACTAAATATTTGATGAAAACTTAAACTCTAAAATAAATTGTTCAAAGTGAACTAAGAAAATTGATCATGTTTCATGTAAAACCAGTAATAATTTCAGGTATCATTTTAATAAATTTTTCTTCCTAAAATCAGTAATAGTCATTGAAATATATAAAAAATAAAGGTTTGAATAAAAAAAAAAGTTTTATTCTAGCAGAGTATTCATTGATCGATAAAAGTTTTACCTTATAAGCAACTAGCTTTCATTAATCAATACTTTTACAAATAACTAGTTATAGCATAAATAAATTATTTAACATTTTAACACCTGCAAAGTAAGTGTCATTGTTAGGTAAAAAATGTTTCTATTAAATTTCAATCACACAAAGCGTCTTGATGTAAATGTACAGAATTATTGATCATTTCTCTGAAACCTGACAAAAGAATGATGTAAGTTATATGTTACGTAATTTTTTGACATATTTCAAGAAAAATTGTGAGTTATAAATATTTTATTTATCAATTTTACACCCTCAAATGTATCAAAAAATCCTATTAGTCCTAACCCATATTGCAAACGTTGAAAGATAAGTTTCAAAAATTAATATAATTATTCATAAAAAATACAAAAACAAATAAAACCTTTAATCACTCTTTTATTTTTTTAATTTTTTATTAAAATTTGATGGCTTTTCCATTTCATAATTTTTTTTTAATTTTTTGAATCATAAACCCCTTATTAAAATTAATTACTTTTTTAAATTTGAGTTTTCTAAACTATAAAATATTGCAAAACCAGCAATGCGTCTGTTAAAAAATAAAAAAATCATCCCTCACTCTAAATGATAAACAAGAATGTCAATATAGAATATACTCTAGAAATGTGCGTTATCGATAATGTAGCCAGTACAAATAAACAGAGATCATCGTGATGAGGTAAAGAAACAGAACCAAAATATTTTTGAAAATATTGACATCATGTCTTTCCTAATTATAGATTCATTTTTGGTCATATTATTAAGTACACTTCTGTTCTCACTAATGTGTGAAAAGTAGCTGAAGCCATAAATGCCGAGCAAACAATCTGTGATTCTACAAATGTTGTCAAATTGTTCTTGCAGATACGTGTTGTTTTGTGGATAAGTTCATTTCTAGAGTTAGATCCCATAACTTGGTCTTACAATCCGTTAAGGTCATATGAGCAAAATTTTTATTTTCTCCGTTATTGGTGATGCGTATCACTAAAATTCGTTTCATCACACTGAACAAAGCTATTTAATGTTCATCAAACTTGTCTTATGATGATGACTTATCATAAGTCAAGTTATGATAAGTCATCATCATAAGTCATATATCATAAGTTCTTAACTGACATTATGATATGTGCTTGCGATACATTACCATTCTATCTCTATAAAATCAGAAATGCTTTGTGAAGTGTTTTTTTGTTAGAAAAGGCATTTTAAATGTGCTTCGTCATGAAACAATATTCAAATAGAATTAGCGTATTAGAAAACTTTCTGAAAAAATGTCTTCTTTCAAGCTCATTTTAAACAACACGGCAAGATTACATTCATCAAATATATTTTATGTAACATCCCTTTTACACAAATAAATTAAAAACTAATCAGATCTTCATCGAGGACTTTGTGAATTTTCCTTAAAAATTTTGAAATATTTTAGAGACATTTATAGCATCACCAAAAGTATAAAATATAAGTATTTGTAAAAAAACCCATTTCGATTAACTCTCTAACTTTGTAAAACCCATTTTACAAAGTTAGAAAGCTATTCGAAAATCATATGCGAATGATAAAACTTATTTGAAGTTTCCAGATTAAGACTTCATTTAGACAAGTGGGAAAAGTATACGCTAAATTTCTCAGAAAACATCTAGTTCTACTACTTAACCCTAAAAATAATGAACTGTAATTAGGTAAGCATTTAGTAACAGGGTGCTATTTCATGCTCTTGTATAATGTTATATGCTTGAAATAATATAAAATTTTTATGAAGATTATAGATATAAGCCTTAGCCTCAAGGGGGATCGCTGAGACACTCCTTGTGGATTTTTAACATTGTTACTTGGTTTGGCAAGATGTCATACTAAATAGCCTTATTAGTTATCCACAGTCAATTATAAATTAAGTTGCAAATTGCTTATAAATGTTACTATATTTATTGTCTCAGCATAATTATAAGCGAATAGAAAGAAATTATAAAAATGTTTTATGCAAGGTGGTGCGTGTCCAGAAGTATTTTCTTATATTTTATTCACATAATTTTTCTTGATTTGTAAGGAGCCCAAATCTTACAGATAGGTAAAGTATTATAAATGTGGTAATACATTTTGTAGATGTTTTTATAGCACACAGGGGACATACACACATTAAGTAGCTTTCCATTTATTTTCTTCCTATTTAAACATTTTCAAGTACAAATTTAAATTTTTTTATAGTCAAAAGTAATGTTGGTAAACTTTTCCATTCACTACTAAGATCGAAAAAGTCGGTTTAAGGCAATTTTATTTTCCAGAATAATTTTTCATAACAAAAATGGGCTGTGTTTTCCTGTCACAAGAGTTTGGCGCAGCTTGTCCTTTTTGGGCATTGCGCCATAAAACCCAAACAACCAACCTGTCACAAGAGAGAAAAGCAAAAAAAAAATTATTAGGGCAATATTCATTTTTCCATGTTCAACAGTGGCTGAGATCGAACCCACTACCTTTAAGTTTGAAGAGCGCAGTTTCAGCCCCAGGCCATGATGAGGCCAAGGTAGTTATTCGTACAATGCCTCTAAATTTTATAGAAAATGATATATATTTTTAAAAAAATAAGATCTTCGTTTTAGATCCATAAAATCTTTGAAATATCTCTGATTATTTGAAACATGAATTTTGAAGCTATGAATAAACTGATTATTTGAAGCTATGAATAAAAAATCTTTAGTATTTTTGTCCTATTTAACTTTTGCTTTGGAGGATAGCTGATTGTAGTATGGTTAACATTTTGGTCTTAAAATCAATTCTGAATGGATAACACAATGAGTTTGAATCATTTGTTTGAGAAAGTTTAGAATTCGCCAGGAATTCAAAATGAGAAGGAAGATATCTAATATCATTTAATTTAAGTTTTATATTTAAAATTTTATTAAATATAAAAATTTGTGTGTGTAGTGAATATACGTAGTGAATATAACATAGTGAATATAACATATATGTGTAGTGAATATAACAAATTGCAAAAAATTTATCAAGATCAACAAATTGTAAAAATATGTAGAGCTACAAATTGTTACTTAAATAATTTTTTTTCATTAATTTACATCTGCATTCTAAAGATTATAAATAAATTTTATATTTAACAATAAAAATGAAGTAATAAATATTTCAAATTAACAACAAATGACATTTCATAAATCACAAAAATCAATTATAAATATTAGTGAAAATAATATAAGATAATTTCCTTTTATTCACTAGATATTTTTCTTGATAAAAAATTATTTTACTTGTTGGAACTGCTAACTTTATCTATAAGTTTCTTAATTATAATAAACTACTCATTAACAATTAACTCATTATTTTTAATTTACTTAATTACCTATTCAAAAGAATACTTTCTTAAGTATTTTCACATCTATATTTTTTACAAAAATAGAAAAACATATAAATATACTTTACTAAACAATAACACTGAAATTTTTAACAAGGGTTTTCTTGAAAGCTATCCTTATTTTTTCTAGACATTGTTCATGTTCCTTACATCAGGTGACTTGATTATTAATCCATAATTCGGCCCAGATAGATGGTGGTAGGTAATTTGATATTATATTCTTTATTTAGACGATAAATCAATCGCTTCTAAATCTGTCATGTTGATTTTTTACTTGTTGGAGGGGGCAATCGAGATAAATCATTGTTTGGCTGTCGACAATAATCTGTGAATTCCATAAAATAGAGGAAAACTTCTCGAGGAAATAACCTATATGAGAAAAAAGAAGACATAATTCAAACATGCATAATAATTTGCAAATTAATTATTAAATGTTTTTAAAGGTTTCGTTGATTTTGAAATTCAAACACTATTTAATACACTGAACTATGACTACAATTATGCTTTAAAAGAAACTTAAAAATGTAAATATTTAATTACGAAATATGTTTACAAAATCAGTCTTACCACAAATATAAATGCACTAAAGCTCCTTTAAAGGAATTTATAAATGTTGGTTTTCTATAAGATATGTTTCGTATCATCAAGTATGTTACGTATGATATGTTAATATAACGTTTAATTGAAATTATTATAAAAGTTTCTAAGAACATGCAACGTATTTATCACATACTTAATAATATGGATTAACCACAACATAGAACGAGGGATGGTCACAAGGAATTCTTCTTTTCTAACAGCATCTACGATAGTATTTGCCGCCTCATCCACGGATATAATGGGCATCAACCATGCATGCCTACAAAAGAAAATATTGCGATAAATACTATGTACAGTTAAACTATTGTTCCATATGAATGATATCTGAAATTATATACTATTTAAATAATTAAAAATATAGTTTCTACATAAATAAAGTCATTTTATTAAAAATATCTGAAAAATTATCTTTGACGTGTTTTGCATAAAATATCCAAAAATTGTACCGCATTTGAGGGCTTACAATAAAACATCATTTAAACTTTCAATACAATCAAAGACCTCTAAATCAGTAAGATCTAGTACATTAGATAGTATCTACATCATCAAGAACCCCACTAAAAATTATTTCATGCTGTAACCATTTGATGAAGTATTCACCTCAAGAGGACTTTACATCTCAGAGTCAAAATGATGTTGCAATGCTGTTTATATGGATAAAGTAATAGGACGGTAGGGGAATACAAGTAAAGCAAAATACTGCAGATTTCAATGTTGGTCCAAAATCCCATAGTAATGTTTTCAGATTCATCTAATGGAGTATCTGAAACCGTAACTAAAGTTTATTAGCTATCTTTAGTCTCACACAGACACCAGTGCAAAAAAAAACTAATACGATTTCAAATGTAGTCATTTCTGGTAATTTGAATCTATTACTGTTATTTTATTTTGCAATAACACCTTTAAGATAAAATAATTAGAAAATAAATTTTAAGTGTAGTTCTAATTCAAAATTTAAACCATAACACTATTTTTTGCAATAGAATATTAAGTACAATTCCATTATACCCTTGTATGATAATCATTGTAACGGTAAAAAGAAATCGCAATTATTATTAAATATTTACAGTGTGCATTGTTTAAACAGCTTTACAGATCTAAAAGCAACTAAAAAATATAGTATAAAATAACTAGAAATTTTATAAAGTTTATAATTATCATTTATTGACAAAACTTATTCAAACGTCAAAGTTTATTTTCGATGGAAACTGCTTATCAGTGACTTCAACGATCAATTATGAAAGTAAAATGGAATACTCTCTCTCTCTACCAAATATTATACACTATTAATTTTAAAATATTGTAATTTGGTCTTTTTATTAATTTTTTATGCTTATTACTGCTCCTTGATTAAAATTCTCATTCAAAGTGTGTATATAAGATTTTGGAAACAAAAGTGACGAAACCTGTTAAGGAAGTCCTAAATAATGATATATTAATCATTTACGCGAAAAACATCGAATTAATTTAGTAAAAAATAAAGTTTTGAGTAAAACAGAATAATTGATAGTATAATAACGTATTTATTCCTATAAGGAATACATACGCTATTCTACCATATTTTTAATTCTACCTCTTAAACTTTGGTAAACTTTCTTAATAAACAAAATGTTTAATATTTGCATACTATACATTTTGTTTATTAAGAAAGTTCCTTTTAAGTAATATTTTCTATATAATCATCCACTCATTTAAAAATTATAATAATGATAGGAAATTTTTATCATATGAATATGTAAAAAGGTATAGCATACAACTATATGGTTGATTTATGAAAATTTTCATTGCATGAAATTTTCATTTAAATAGTTACTTACTTCGTTACGGGGTGTTGATTTAATCCAGTGTTTACTGTCAATGGACAAATAGTGGTCAGCTTAATATCATACTTCTCCATTCTGAGCTCATGCTCAAGAGCATCCATTAATCCCAATACAGCATGTTTGGAAGCTCTGGAAAATTTACCAAAAATAGTTGCTCAATCACTCGAAAGTCAAAAGTCAAACAAAGTCAAAAGAAATGCTAACATATGAAAAAAAAAAGAATTTTATAGAAATATAAAACTTTGCAAGTTCGTTTTTCTAGTCAGAAAGGAGTTTTGCGAAATAAGGTAAAATAAGAAAAAAAGATAAATAGCTTGATTAAATAAAAAAATGTATTTATTGCTAAAGATAAAATAATAGTATGATAAAAAGAGATAAATTTTATTCGTCTCTTCAGCAGAAAATTTAAAATCGAAAAAAAAAGATCTTTCCATGAGTAATTAATGAAAAATCTCAGTTCTACTTAGAAATTTTCTTGAAAGAAAAAAAAGGTTCTTTGGTAAAACAATAACTACTAAAATAAAGAATCAGTGTGAAATTTTGAGTTGTTGTCTTGCGTGAATGGAAATTTACACATGCATCTATGTAATCTTACAATTTCATAAATTTCCACATTGTTATCCCCTAAGGTTCTTGATTTATTATTCTTTGGAAACTGTAACTTTGAATATAATCGTTCTTTATATATACACATCATATAAATGAGGTATTTTACAAAAACGTAATAATTTAAGCAAAATTTGTAGTGAAATTATACCATTTACATACAGGGCAATCCCACTCACATACTCAGGTATCACCATATATTTGTCTCAGCGTAAACAAGTAACATACATAGATTAATGAATATAAAAAAATCATAAAATCGTTAAGAATATCAAAAAAAAAATTAATATTTGATAAAAAAATATTTTAATCAAGTGTTAGGTCAAGCATGTGTTTACTTAAAAAGAAATCTATATTCTTCAAATGTTTTGCATATTGTTTCTATTGTAGACTCACATATTCTAGTACGAATAAATGAACAATTTTTCTCAATTCTTTGTAGTTTTGATTAAATTATGTTAATGAAGCTTAATACACTTACGCGTAGTCTATTTGATTAACTTGCCCAACTAAGCTGACGCCGGAACCTATGGCAACTATATGACCTCGATTCCTTCTTTCCATGCTGGGTAAGAATGCTCGTATAGTCTGTCGAATAGATAAGAATAACATTAATTTTAATCATTTCAAGTAAATTATTTGCATAAATCTATGTTGCATCAAAAATTTGTCAGAAACCTTAAAAAATTATAAAATATAAAGGAAATTTAAAATGGATATATAAATAAATAAAACAAAAAAGCAGAGTTTTGTCAAATAGAATTAAATTCAATTTATTCGTAAACGAGAAAGCTGCACTTCCATAAATATCCATTAGATATCATGGGGATGATGCATATTGTGAATTCTTGTAAATAAAAAGATAGAAAGTTGTTAGGCATTCAACGCTTCGTTCAATTTGGAGCAAGTGTACATAATTTCATGGTGCAAACTAGCAATTTAAGCAAAGCTAAGTAGTAAATATTATTTTTCCAATCACAATTTTTTCACATGAGCTTGGTGCATATTTTGCATTGGTTTTTGAAGATATTGCCAACACAATAAATATGAGACAAAAAATAATGAAAGAAGCTTTATTGAACCATAAAATAAGCAAAATGACCAACATCTCATTAAATGAAATATAATATCTAAATTAAATCACAAGAACTGAAATTGTTGATTCTGTATATTTGAGTGGATTGCAAGCATGGTCTACTCAATGAAATCTTTAACGGCCATATTCACCAAACACGGGTTAACTTGAGAGTAGCCTATCTCGGATATAACTCAATTCTGTCATGACTCGCCGATTCTTATTCACGAAGCGGGGAAATTCCCATGTAAAACAACTTTGGAGTTAACCGAATACGACATGTGAGACGGCTTCTGATTGGCTAGCAATCTTGCACATCAATGTCAACATATCGCTTAAGTCCACCTTTGTTTGTTGACTCGGCGCTAACACTCCGAAATCGTAGGGTTATTCTAGGGTTACATATAGGCGAGTCAATCGCTGTTTTTGTCGTGGTGAATAACGTTTCATAACTTAACTCGCCCTTTACCCTGAAACCTCGTTTAACTCTGGTTGGTGAATACGGCCGTAAGTGGATAGTGATGACGTGTTACGCATTGCTCTTCTCTCCAGTAAAATTTAAAAAGATTTTTGGATATGTTATGCCCAACAATCTAACAAAAAAATTTCTATACTAACTGTCCTATAACTCTTTATTTATTTTACTCTAAATAACTAATTTACTTTTCTTTCATACAAAAAATTCAGCTCATGAAACTGAACCTCAATAAGCAAATAGCTAAAATATTATGCTCCCTACCGAAAACTATAAATTTAAGTTTTATTTTAGTAAAGAGAAATTTTTAAATACAAATATTTTGTTTTTCATTTTACTTATAGTCCAACAGTTAAGTGAATAAATCTCTAACACTATGTGAATCTATTTTTTTCTACTTTTTTGCAATAAAAAACAACACAAAATTTAAATCACAAGTATTTTTGCGCATATTAATCAACATTTAAGTTTTTAGGGTCATAATTTGTTAACAAACTGATACAACAAATGTTCAATATTTAAGAAATATTAAATTCGTGAACAGTATATACTGTAATACTTAGTATCGATCGTGCTTTTAGTCGCAAAAAACATGCTTAGTTTCAAGATGTAACCTGAATTGAAAAAAATTTATTTGAAAAAGAGGTATGAAAAATAAGTATATTTTGAAAGGTATTAAAAAGTTTTCAGTGCAGTAAAATAATTGGTTTTTTACTCAACGGGGATATATACACAAGCAAGACAAAATAAATAGGAATTACGATTTGAAATGGATTTACAACAAGCATCGACATCAAAACTGGGAATCGAATCCATGACATATTGCACTAAAAGCCAGAACATAAACATTCAACTTTTAACTGAAATTCACAATATAGTTTCATTTACTTCATTAAAAAATTGGCACAGAAATTTTTCCATATTCTATATTTAGAATATGGAAAAATTTAGTTAAAAATATACCATTGCTATTGATTGGCCCAGAGAGATTACCCAATTGATAATCATCATAAATTTCCAGACACTGGAATATATTTTATGAAATTTTAAAAAAAAGAGGTAAATTATATTGTTGATTTTTAAATAACAATTATTGTACAATTTTCTTGAAATAATATTATTCGTTACTGAGATTCTCAATTATTTATCCTGATTTAAACATTAAAATAACACATACGAAGAATTATTTTCAATAATAATATCGTTCTTCATTGTTATAAGTTTATTATGAGTATATTTGGTGTATAAAATATATTTATACATCATAAATTAAATTATGATCAACAATCATCACTTTTTCATTTGGTACGTAAAAACAAGTGATTCTATGGTATATAATCATGGAATGCTTTTCTGTCATGGATTTTTAAGTTATAAGTGGTGTAATTGTAATCCTGGGTGACTCATTACCATTGTAATTGATTGAAAAAATACAATCAAGACGCTTAAGGAAAAAATCATAGTTTTATATGATTTTGGTAGACATTCTTAAAAATCTCTTATACAAATATTACAGTAAACATAAGAAGTTTTTGTCATTTAATTCGTTAATTAATAATTTACTGAACAAAACAATAAGAGAGAATTTATCTCTATACTAATTATCCGGATATAGTCTTCATCGAATATTTATTTGATCACTGAATACTTTTATATATACATAAAAAATATACATAAAAAAGCTATTAACTCAAATATATTTCTAATTTCCGGCATTAAATGTGAAATTCTTGACATTTAGAGCAGGAAGAGATTAAAGGAACAAGAAATATAAAGCAGCTCAGAAAATGCTTTTCTATTTCCTGTCGACTACAAAATCACGCAAAGTATTAAAATTTCACAAGGTGTAAAAATGTTTTTTTTTCTTTTCTTATTATCTGTATTTGAGATATAGCAAGTATTTGAAGAATACAATAAAATATTTCTCCTAATCTAGTTTTTGCGTTCTGTGTACATAATAACTTACCAGACGTTATTGATTTGCTTTCAAGGGAATTTAATAATTTAACAGTGTTAGAATTTATTCTAGCAAATTTCCTTGAAAGTATTTCATATATATTAATGGATATAAAATTTTAATCTATGGAAATTGTAACGAATTCAATTCCAAATAAAATGCAAACTTCAAAAATGTTTGTCCTAGTCAAAAATTTTCATATAATATAAAATCATAATTTAAATATTGCCTTTTGCATTGTTTTAAATCAAAATTACTATTTAATTTATTATAATGACAACTTAACTTATCATGCTTTTAAGCTTGTAAAAATATAAATTATAAAATACTATGGTTATTAATTAATCACTTTATAAATAAATTAAGATTTACATAAATTTTTTCTGTGCCTAAAATTGTGTCCATAAATATATCATGCCAAACATTTTTAAAGCTATTTATCAGAGTTGTACCAAAGTAAAAATATACTTGCATCCACTTATAACAAAATCATTATACAAAATTAGTTAAATATAACGAAATTTAATTGAAGGCTGATTTTAGAAACTTTAATTTCACAAATTTCTCTTTTTAGAACACATTGGCAAAATCATAAAAAGTTTCACAAAATCTGATTTAATGAAGACTGAATTATATCCCAATGAAGATTGAATGATATTTTTAAGACTATCGAAATAAACACAAAAGAAGTTATTAACTCGAATATGTTTCTATAATTGATGCTTTTTTCTACATTAAATGTGAAATTCATTGACATTTAGTCCAGGAAGAGATTGGAGAAAACACAAGAAATATAAAGCAGCTCAGAAAAATTTTAATTATTTCCTGTAAACTTCACAATCGCGCAAAGTATTAAAATTTCACGATGTGAAAAATGTATTTTTTTTCTTTATTGTTTGTATTTGAGATACAGCAAATATTTGAAAAATGCAGTAAAATATTTTTCCGAATCTAGTCTTTGTACATCATATATTGCACATAATAATTCTTTGTGCATAATAACTTTCCATACGTTATTGGTTTTCTTTCAAGAAAATTTAATAATTTATCATATGTTTATACCAACAAAAATCCTTGTAAAGTATTTATCCTGATTTAAGATAATATTTCAAGTATTTAGAGCTTTACTTTAAATTTCTAACTTATTTGTTTTTATTAGTTATTTATGCTAATTGTCAACAGCTTAAAAGTTACGATGTGTAGAATGCTTATTTCCTTAAACAACAAATGTTTCTTATAATCATAAATAATTTATAAATACAAATTTTTGTGAAGGAGTTTGACAGGCAAATTATTAATGATTGTGCCAACAGTTTTTTCAAATACAGAACATTATATAATTAGTATATTGATTTATTTAGCCTCTATATTTTATCCTTGATAATAAGAAAGTAAAATATGGCTAACTTACGAATAATATAATGTGTTTTAAATCCCTTTAAAAAAATTGAAATCTTATCATAAATACATAACAAAAATAGAAAAGAAATTAATAATGAGAGAATATCAAAATTGAAAGGGATCTTATATTATCAATAAGTTTATTTAAATATATGGTTAAAAGAATAACTGGAAAAACATCAATGATAAATTTTCCTTGTACATTTCCGATGAATTGATATTGTGATATTTCTAAAAATTTTGGATATCATAAATTACCTTTATCCATTTTACATAACTTATATATGCCATTTAGTCCATTATGGATGCATACTTCTCAATAGTGAAATCCAAAGACTTTGTAAGAATTGAACAAAAATTCACAAGTGTGTAGAGGCGATCAATATAACTAAACACAAAAGGATCGTAAATCAAAATAACACTTTATTAAAAATTATTTTTAATTCAGTGAAATACCATAGAGAGCAATAAGAAGTATTAGTCGTACCACTTAGCTCCATCTTTATTTATAATAATTCTAATATATATCAAAAGAGAAAGAAAATAACACTCGCAGCCATTGCTTAAATTGATTAAGACGTACCTTGCACTTAAAAAGCAGAACTGAAGCATTTGTATCTGTTGAAATCCGACCATTTTAAAAAATTATGGTGCAGTTCAGTTATATTATATTAGCACAATAGAAGTGTAATATTATAAGACCATTTCATTTCAGCAGTAAAGTGTTTTTTGATAGTAATTTTTAATATCGATAGTACAAATATAACAAATAAGAATTTTGGTCTTATAACTGTCATTTTACTAAAACGTATCCATGAATTTTGATTAAAATTGATTTAAAATTACGTAAAATAAAAAACTATTATTATATAATGAAATAATGATTTGAAAGATTCATAAATTTTTAAAAATAATAAATTTTACTTTATTATTATAATATTTATATTTTAACAATTTCTTAATATTGTAGAGCACTCACTGCCTTTAAGAGTTCTTTTAGGCCATGATTCTTTTTAATGAATTTAGACGCGGAATAATAATTCTAATAGAAATAATCAGTTTAAATGGATCAACCTGGTATTTTTTTTCATTTGCTTAACTAGTTATTAAAGTGGTTGAGTTCTATAAAAAATAATAGAAGGAAAAAACTAATAGTATAAGGAAATAGGAAAAAAGAACCAATTGAATGAAAAGTCCTTATTACAATACAGGAAGAGTTTTGAATATCAATTTATTCAATCTTTGAGTTTGTTACGACATTTTTGAATACTCTCTTTAGATACAAGGCTGTTACTAGTTTTGATGTGACTTCAGAATCAAGGACTAAGATGGTTGTCTCTAAAATCTTGTTGAAGTAATTTCCTTTGCATTTTTTAATATTTTAAGTCATTGCAAAGTTTGAGGTCAGCATTTCATATTTCATCTCGACATCCATCTGTGTTACAATGATTCTGAAATATATATTGTAAATCTGACAAATGGATGATTAGTATTCTGGCGCGTCATCAGTTCAACAAACCATAAATTTGATACCCACCATGAGTGAGAATGTTTGTGGGGATATAGAACATAATTTTAACAATATGTGTCAATTAAATTAAAATGGGCTGAATGTTGCCATAGACTGGCAAACAATGTAAGACCAAGTTATCTTGCACAGAAGATTTCATAGTTTATGAATATTTTATAAACTAGGAATTTAACAAACGTTATTTTATAACAATGCAATAAAGTATCAAAAATAAAGATTTTGTAACTGTGTTCCATGATATCACTTTGTTTCCAATCAATAAACTTATTCTTAAGCAGCCATTTATTTTGTATAGGAATCAATTTTCTTTTTTCTTGTAATTGTTTTAATGTGATTTAGCAACACACCTCCTCGATGTATTTGGGGGAAAACATAATAAGATATTTTAACCATTTCCTACTATTAATTAAATTATATCGCTTCCTGAATAAATTTTTAAAAATCACAAAGCATCTTTTCTTTAATATTTTCCAAGTTTAAACAATTTTGTGAAGTTTTATTTTGATTCTTAATTGTCTTCCTAAAAATAATTTTCAAGTATATTAACTCCTCTTTTAAAAAAGCAGTTAAACATCAAATTTCTATCAAAGTTTAATTCTTTTTTACACATTAAATATAAAAAGTATTTATATAAAATTCCTCAAAATTAGGGAAATGATTTACAATCAATTAGAGTATCTATTATTGATTGGAATAACCCAATTACTAAGTAAAAACTTCAAGCTAAGCAATTTTAAACAATTGAATATGAGAGCTAAAACTTAGCTCTATGATTATGAAGTAAAATTGATCTCTTCATCTTTAATTATACTTTAATATGAAAATTTTTTAAATCTATGTTTGCTATGATGAAATTATTTTTTAGATTCTAACTTAATTCTTTATAAGAAATTCTAAGAAATACTCCAACACAAATTTGCCATAATTTAAAGCATTTTAATAATTTTGAACATTTGTTAGATGAAATAAGAAATACGACCAATATTTGAGATAATATTAATTTTTAACAAATTTTTACAACACTAATTTGTAAATGACCAATCATTATGATAAATTTACACATAATTACCAAACATCCTAATTTTGGTAAGATGGTGAGTAGAACACACAACCTTTCAAAGCAAAAATAACCCAATTACAAATTTGGATATTGGGATTTACGTTTCTCAGTAAATAATAAGTAACAATAGTATTTGAGCATTAACCTCTCACTGGAGTTTTAGAACTGCTGAAAAAAATTCCACAAAATTCCTCAGATAAAGACAAGGAAATACATCGAGATGAATTTCAAGCACGACTAAAAGTTGGTCTTCATTCATCAGGCAGTGCTTTTTTGATTATCGTGAAATTTGAACAGACTCACTGATTAGAGGAATAAACCGATTAAATTAAATTTGTCATTTTATATGCATTACTTTTGGTGTTGAGAACAAATTTATAACGAATTGAATAAGTTAAATAGTACTCTCTTATCAATTACAGACGTCTCCGATGATATTTTAACGGATTATTTGTTGAACTGAAAGTCACAAGGTCATAATATTAACCATAATAATTCCAGATATGCTGTTGGTTGCCTATAAGATAAATATATAAACACTTAAAAGTATGCATTACTTATTATACTTGTAATTTTTTGTTTTGCTTTTTGTGTATTTAATCCTCATTTTTTTCCCATTGGAATTTAATTCTGATTTTGAGCATTGAATTACATTACTTACAACATTGAAATATGAATTATATATTAATCACTATTTCAATATACATCAAACTCTTTTATTAGAGTTTTAAAATATTTACTTCTAATATAAACTTAAAACCATAATTAATATAAATCGTGCAAGAGGTCTTTGTAGAATTACTTAAAACTATTTTTTTTTAATGTTTATGATGGTTAAATAATCTTTTTTTTTTCTTCTCAGTTTTCGTGATAAAAAACAGAATATACCATAACCGAAGGGACTTAAATTCAAATTTTTAAATTTAATTTTTGACTTATGGAATTATGTTGTTTTTCCACAGTAAAATTATTTCTATCTTTTTATTAAAGTTAGAAAAGTGTAATTTAAAATATTTATATCCATGTACTTTCAATTTAATTGTATTATTTTTTTAAATATTTTCTTACCCAAAAATGTGCCAGCACATTAATGTCGAAAGTTTGCTTAATACGGGCACTGACTAATTCCAACATGGGTAAATTTTGCATAATGCCAGCATTATTCACTAAAATGTCTACTTCACCGACATCTTTAACTACAGCTTCTGCAGTCCTGTTGACGTCTTTTTCAGAAGTGACATCACAGACATACCAAAAAGCTTTTCCTCCAGCCTGTTTAATTTCTTCCACAACTTGTTTTACACCATTCTGTAAAAAAGAAAATGCGAAGTATAAATTTATGGGTAAGAACATATCTAGCTACTAGACAGACCATAATAAATAAATAATTAGTTTGACATTAAAGAAATGGAAATTCTTTTCAAATTTAAAAACAAGTATGATGAGTTGTTAAGATTTTTTTAAGAAAACATACCGAAATGAATACAACATACTTAATTAATGATATTCAAAAATTATGTAAGACCACACCTAGCAGTGTCTTAACCAGCACAACAAATTATAAAGAAATAAAATTATTAAAAAAATCAAGGTTAAATTTGTAGTTGAAATAAGGAAATGTAATATGCAATAAAATTTAATAACAAAGAGTAAAGAGAAAATTTTAATGCTCATTAAAATTTTTAATTACTAAAATTATTAATTACCAAAAAAATTAAAACATTTTTTTCTGTAAATTTCATGTAAAATTAGTGGGTTTTATATTGTATTTACATGTTTGCTACAGAATGGTTCTTTAACAAATAAACACAAAATTTTTTAATAAATATATAATATATCCATGATTTCTAACTTATTATTTTATAAACAAATAATTACAAAATAAAAATATAAATATTAATTAAAATATTTATTTAAAAGTAATTTTAATTAGAAGAATATTTTATTTTATAACCCACATCATTAAATTTTTTTTTTTTTTTTTTTTTGAAACCTGAATTGAAAACTGAATAATTAATATTCAAGATTTCAGTATGCCAGTTGATATGCTTGATCCCCGTCTTCACAGAGATCTGTAGAAATATTAAAATAAAATTTCTGTTTGATAAACCACATTCAAATTTTTATTTCACTTAAAAACTTACCATAAAACTACTAATTAAGTCTAGTTGCTAATCAACAATATTTATTTAGATGTAAAAAAAACAGATTATAAAATTATAAAAGCAAACGTATTAAAGATCACGTTTTTTTGCAAACCATATAGTATAATATTATTAACAACACATTTTTTTTTAATAACACATAAAATTAATGAAACCAATTAACTTAAATCAACATTCCCTTACACAAATAAATTAAATTAATAAAAATTAGAAAACAATATAATCTGTTACTATGTAATAAAATGGCTACATATGCTAATCTTGTGCGGCTTATTAAAGCCGGTTTCTTAACCAACCTGTTTTCCGCATAATTTAAGAAAATTAATCGGTCTCTTATTTTGCGTTGATGAAATAGTGAATATACTTGATTATTCTAAGAATTAAGGAATTTTGTGGCTTTCACATGTAATTATATTAAGAAGTCATAATTCAATAAATTTTTACTGCGACTCAAAAAACTTATTTTCCAGAACTATTCAAAATTTCATAAATCAAGCACAATATTTTTTTACATTTATCAACATGGTGATAAGTATGGTACATTTCTTACAATTTACAAGAACTATTATGGAAAAGGTTTCAGGTAATTTCTCAAGAACTATATGAAAAATGTATCAGGTAATTTCATAAGTGTTTTTTATGGAAAAGGCGTCAGGTAATTTCACAGATAAACCCATTTAATGATCATTTTATATTGTAAAGACTAGTTTCAACAAAAGATAGCGTTAACTAACAGCTCTCAGTTTACAGTTAAAATTGAATTTAAAAAAATAAATTCTAATGTCTGAAAAGAATACTGACTGTTAAGATTTCTGACTACTATCTCAGGGAAATAATCAAAAGAAACTCTATAAGAAACATAATCAATAATATCAACATATAAGAAAGAATGAAGCGGAAAAATTAAAATTTACTATTGTTTATTTTTCTCGAGAATATGTTTCACATACTTAAAAGGCTCGATTTTTTTTCACAAGCATCAGTCAGTAAAATATTTCATTCAATAAAAAGGTAAAATAAAGTATATTTATATATTTCCACTTGAAAAACTTGATATATATATATATATATATATATATATATATATATATATATATATATACCCTATGACAAATTTAAATGTATTTTTTTTCATATTAAATGTTCCTATGTTCCGCCAATAATGTCAAAAAGTTGGAAATATGTGCAACAAAATAGATCGGTACCAATAATTTTGAAAATACCTAGTCGCATAATTGCATAATGCCACATCCATCTTCTTGTCAAAAATCAAGGAAAAATCATTTATATCTTCCGTCACACGCAATCAGACTTCAAAAGTTACAAAAACAAATGATTAATACATCGATTGCGTTTATGGACTTATATAATTTAAAGTTAGTTTTTCACCATAAGTTATGTTCATTTCTCAGGCCATAACGTCTAGCTTAATTTAAGTTTGTGAAATTCTGTTTTGTTTTTATGACTGCGAATTAAATTAACGAATGTGTATATGTGTATGTTAACATTAATTTTTAGTAAATGTAAATATTAAGTAATATAACAGAATTTATTAATTAATAATGTATAAATTATTTTAAAAATATTTGAAAAAATGAATAAAATATAAAAATAACTGGAAAAATCAAGAAAAGATTTTTAAGACATTAAAACAATGTTTAATTAAGAATAAGTTAAGTCATTTAGATAACAAAGGAAAATAATTAGAGAAATAATATATTTGTTTCCAAACAAATGAAAGTAGAATTTAAAAACAGTAGAAGTACTAAAAGAAATAAGAATAAGAAAATATTGAGAAAAAGTTTGAAATAAAAACTTGATGCTCTATTGGAAACAAAATTGAAAAATGATAAAAATATTGGAAAAAAAGATCAATGTTAAATATTAACTAGGAAACTCTGAGCCTCTATGTAAAAACCTCCTTAAAAATAAATTACCAAATAAGACAAAAAAAAAAAAAAACTGATGAATATGATTGAAGAAAATTGCATGTCATGGATGAAGTTAATGTTGAAAGTGAAAAAGCTTGATGTTATGTAGACAAGAGATTATAAAAGGAAAAAATGATAACAGACGTCATTTGTTCATCTCTTCTATACTATTTGGGGAATACAAGTAACATAATATATTTATTGGATAAACAAATTATGTTGGAAATAAGTATAGATTTGAAATGATTACACTGAACCAATTACTTCGGATAGCAATAACCGCACTACGGCGGAGAATTTAATCAAACAAAAATTTCCTGACATGGACAAGTATTGCGCGCGAACTGATTCACTTGTTAAGACTGGGTTATGGTAACGAATCTGTCTCTTGTAACGAAAAGACGCTTTTTTTTTTCGTAAGAGATCTGTGAAATATCCTGTTCAGGGCAGTAATCGAACATTCTCTGTATACAATACTGAAATTTCGTGCTCCTGCATTATCTCACTAAAATTTAATTCTTCCAAAGATTCGAATAAAAGCTTGGACCTTAATATAATAGCAATATATCACCTTCAGGTCAATGTTCCTTTCACATGAACAGGAGGAGATCAAGGCACTAACAGCATCTTATGTCAACATACAAAGCTTTGTCCTAATTAAAAGGATGTCAAATTCATGTTGGTAAAATAGATGCTCTAAGCTGTCGTAACATAAAAGTAACCATTATAACATTGTAAGTAGAACCGGGGTTCATCTGAAAACAAAATGTCACTCATTTCTGCCCACAAGTCGTTATTGATTAGACCATTGAATGCTATGGTCTCAAAACAAACAGTTCTTGCTGCGACAACGTTGTCATCAGTGGCATCGGCTGTTGAAATCTAACACGGCATTCCATATAATGTTCCAAAATTCATCGATTCTATATTCTGTATACAGTCGTGTGGGCTCCTTATAGACTTGATCAAGATTCAGAAAGTGCTTATAAGCATTTTACTTTCTTTTAAATAAAACTTCGAAAACTTTTCACCCCGAATAACCTTTAAATGGAATTTTTATATGAAAAGAAATTACTGCATCATTTTTTTATTTCAGCACTGCTTTTTTTTATTTCAGCACTATTGTAGCTCTGCTTTTCAACCTTTAATTTATGTAAATGCGTTGTGTGGTAATTAGGAAATAATTAGGGCATCACATCGTATGTTCGTTGCTTAAAAATTTTGTGCATAGTAAGTTTCTCAAGATAGCTTTGTATTTCATTTTATGCAATATTTAAAATTTATTAAGGTTATATTATTTTAAAATTTTTAAAAGATCAATATACCAAAAACAAGCTATATGAAATTTGAAATTATAAGTGGTAAATCATCAATGATTTCAATGGAATTTATAAATTGAATAATAAGTATCTCGTTTATGTTTTTAAGATATAAAATTGTCATTAGCAATTATATGTAGGTCCACATATTCAATTAAGCTTATTTCAATGCTACCAATCCTCCTTATGGGTTCAATATTTTCTCCATACCTAATCGTGTCATCTATTACACAACAAATTGAATTCAGTTACGTTGCCTTACGCGTTAAAGAGATGATACTAATGAATATTTTTTTAATGCTTTGATTTAAAGACCTTGGCCCGGTGCCAAAAGATGAATGACATCTACAGATGAATGAATAATGTTTCCTTAACTGTCTGGATAAGCTATTAATAGAACGTATTGGTCATTTTTTGTTGTGAAGAAATGATCATATTTTTGACAGTATCTAACGTTCCTTTTTTCTTGTTAATATGCAAAAGTGTTAATCTACAACTTTTGCCACACAAAAAACATTTTTTATATTTTTCTCGATTGAAGACTTTATAACCTACCAGGATAGTTTCTCGTAAATAAACATGTTATTCCCAAGTGATTTCTTTTTCTAAAACAAATGCAAAACTTTTAAAATTTTTAATTAAAAAAGGAGAGAGTTTGACAGTGTCTAAGCAGAGCTTAGACCTAAATCATCGGCATTTTCCAATTTTTAATGTCATAAATTTTGATTTGCATATCTTTTTTATTTACTGGATCGTTTTATTTTTTTTTATTTTTTATTTATTTATTTATTTATTTTTTTTTTGGTTCATTTCACTTTAGCTAATACTTTAAGCATTTGAGTAATTTTATAAACATGTAAGCACTCTTAATTTGCTTCAGACAATTTTTTAAAATTGATACTTACTACATTTTGCTCGCCCGAAAAAAATATGCAGTTTTAGCAGCTGCTTAGTTTTAGGCATAAAATTAAACTAAAAACTATGATATAAATAACAGAGTTATATTTTATATTTATTAACATCTGGTAAAAATGATGCCATTTTGCAGTCCATAAATATTATTATTTAAAACTGAATTCTTAATATTAATTACAAATGTCCTTTTTTCTTCTTTTTAAAATTACATTAATGGGTCTTAGATTCCTTGGAATATCCCTACTTATATCGGATGAATTTTGAATTTCCATAGTTAATAGACATCTGACTTTCTAATTCTCTAACTGAATTGTTTCGACTTGTTGAAAATAAAAATCAATCTCGTCCATGATATTTTCGATGAAAGAATTCTATCTTGATATCAATGAACCTGAAGAACACCAAATAGATACATCAAACAAAAAACTTTTTTTTTTTTTTACATTTGTAAAGCTTTTTTTACATTTGCAAATAGTGCGATAGCAAAATTATGGCCTCAAAATTGAAAAGCTGATATTATAAACTCTTAATATCAAGCATACTAAGTTTATCTAATTGCTGTCAATTCAAAAATAAAAAAAAACTAACTAAGAAAACAAGTAATATCATCAATAGTGAAAGTAGTTTTCTTTTAACATGAAAATTTCAAAGTTCCATGTCGTCATGATCAATTTCATGATTAGTAGTTCTAAAAATTATCATCTTCAAATAATATCAATTAAAGCATATTTTAACTAGTCATTAATCAGTGAAATCAGAAAAAATTAAGCACTAATTAACTTCAACATCATATTCATTGTATACCATTTCTTCGTATATTTTATAAGATTGAAAATTCCAAATTAATGATTTCAAAAATATCAATGCCGGTTACATAGTATTAAAAGCATTTCAACGAAACTAAAAAAAAAAACAAACACTAAAATATTTTTAAGTACTTCAAGTGATTAAAAAAATATTTAACTTCTCATATTTAGTTATGCACTTTCTAAAACCAAACATATTTGTAATTAATGGTTTCAAAAATAGCATCTCCGTCAAATATAAATATGGATTACAATTTATAACATGTAATTGTCTTATTACAAGGAAAAAGTTGTCCCTCCAAAATATTTTTGAGGCTTTCCAGTTGACTGATTCCCACACATATGATGCTCTTAAATGCTAATTATGTGTTTTTTATTCAGCCAAAATCATCAATTGTTAAGGGAACTTTAGATCTCCACGCCCATCTTCCTTTTACGTGTTTCCTCCAAACAACAAGATCCTTTGTTTAAATTGCGGAAAGTGAGAAGTAAACAAAGTCAGTCACGATTTTGCAACTACAGGTTTAACCGATAAACAAAAGACAGGAAGTTACATTTCCAGAATAAATGTTGAAATGTTACATCTCTTTCTTAGAAAAATAAATCAATTTTGCTAAATTCAGTAGTTTAAATTCTTTATCTTAAAACTTTGAATAGGAAAGGCTGATTAACAAGGAAAATACAGTACGAGGAAAATGAATGTTTTAAACAAGTCTATTATGTTAATATGGTAACAATTTTATTACTGTAGCATACATCAATACAAATTCTACCACCATTGTTCAAACGAACAAACTTTAAAAATTGAGATTTTTTTGTTGTTAAATATAATATTTAGAAATAAATTATTTTAAAAGATGACAAAATATCCCTCCCTTCTTATTAATACACAGGATAGTTATAAATTGGATAGCAATAAAAAATTTAAGATATAAAATTATTCAAATTTTTGTATTTATATATCATAAAAAGCGGTGATAAGGCATAAAGGAATGGACAAGGCGATTGGAGCATATTAATTGCAAAAATAAAAATTTTGTGATGTTTATTGAATTCTATATTTATAGTAGAAAGTTTTAATGTGTACAGCAGTGTTGTAAAAAATTTTACTCGATGTACACTACAAACGTAAGCACACATTTATGTAAGTGAATTTTGCAAGAATATAATTATCATATCAGATTTCTTAATCTAATCAAATAATCACCAGATGGCGTGAGGTGAGGATTAATCATGTGATACCTATACACATACATTCCTTTTTTTTGTCAACTGAAAAAAGGAATGTATGTGTTGTAATAGATCTCAACCAAATTCTATTAATACTTGAAATGGCAGTTATTTTTTTTAGATATTTTTTGGTATATTTTAATATCATGATAATATAATATTTTAATATCATGATAATATAATATTTTAATATCATGATAATATATATTTTAATATCATGATAATATAATATTTTAATATCATGATAATATTAATTTACTTTTTTGAAGAATTAAATTTCTTAAAAGGAATTTTAAAGATGCTAAACCTTATATTATTTTATAATTTAACCATGTATTTTATAATTATTGATCTTAATGTTTTAAATTAGAGCCATTTAATACAAAATGCACAGTCGACTTTCGCATCAACTATGTAATTTTTTAATGTAATTTATTTGAAAAGAAGAATTGCAAAAAGGTAGCGTCATGTGAGTTAATAGAAATACTTGTAACCTAATTAAAATGTATACAAATGAAAAAAGAATTCTTCTTCAGAGATTACTTTTAAAACCAAAGTCCATAACGATTAAGATTATTTGAAATCTAATTTATTGTGACTTCATTAAGAAATTTCGAATAATAATTTATTAAGTTTTATAGTCATTTTTATTTCTGCTATTAATTTATTATAACTGAAATTAGTGAAATTAACTCAAAATTTTCATTATTATATTTTTAGGAAATATGTTCTTAAACTAAATTAAAAGCCTTTTTTTAATCAAATAACTAGCAAAGGATATTTAAATAAGAATCTTTAAATAATTGTACAACAATTAACTAAAGTAATCTTAAGAAGTTTTTATTGATTTATTTGCTTCTCGATCATGGTATTAAAAATATTATATGTTAATATTATATTAACATATAATATAATATATATGTTAATATTATATATCTACAATAAAATTTAGACTTATATTACCTTAGATATTTCAAACTCATTGTTTTTAATAGATTTAGATACAATTCATTGTAATTAGATTTAATGGGGAGTATGACTAAAAACAAATAAATGAAGAATTAGTTCAAGACATGAAAAAAAAAAGTGCAAGCTACTTAAATATAATAAATTTAAAATAGTTTGTCGACATTAAAATAAACCATAAAATATTTCCCAGTAGTAATTTATTAAAAATATTCAAATAACAGAGAAAAATAGAATAATGAATAATTTTAATATTAATGATTTTCTTTGAAAAAATGGCATTAATAAAAAATTATAATAAAAATAAACATATGAAACATGATATATAAACTATAATTTTAATTAATTTCTGATCATTTTTAGTAGACTAATAAAAAATTAATCTAATTTAGTCACATAATTTTGGCAGTTGTTATGGGATATCATTAAGTATTACGTGACACATCAGTCCATTGAATTATTTTATTGCTTTTTTAAATCTCGATTTGAAAACAAAGTTACTATATCACAGTTCGTTATATTTTGTGGCTTAATGTTATTAATTTAAATACTTTAAAAGTATTCTGAAAGATATTAAACTAGTTGTAAATACCAGACATTACTAACTATCAAATGTGATAATAAAATAATGTCACACATATTAATATTCTGTATAAGAACTTAGAATATGATGAATAATAATAGTTCTAAAGAAATACATATGATGTATAAAATCTATAATATTTTCCAATTTTAATAATTTAATGTTATTTTTATATTCTGTTTCCTAAATAAATATAACAAATTAATAAAAATGCGAAATTATAAACAAAAGTAAAATCAATAAAGAGACTTAGCAATTTATTTGACTATATTCATTATTCATATGTTAATAGTTGATATACAACATGAACCGTTACATTTAATAAAGACAAGATTTACAAATAATATTCAACTAATTAAAAGTTTACATGTTTATTACAAATTTTTTAATAATTAATTCAGAGCTTCTACTCTTCCGATAAATAAACATTTTTAGCATAATTAATTTAATTTGAACGAAAAAAAAATTACATATCACAAATTTCTCTCACTAAATTAACTGAACTCCGAAATTCCGAAATCGAAACTACAACAGGCTAAGCATATAGTACACTAGGAAGTTTCCATTGATAGGGTTAAAGCCATAAAATGCAAGGTCCTGATAAATTCAGGGTCAGAGTTTCTCTTTGAAGGTTAACCAAGGTCAGAAACGAAGCTTTGAAGGTGAACTGTTAAGTTTTTCGTGATGAGAAGGTCACCTGCTACAAGAAATGTACACAAAATGTGGGGGAAATTCTGTGAGAAAAGGGACGCGATCCGTGTCAAGGCCATTGCTTCAAAGTCAGTAGGAAAAAAAAGGACGTTCAGAAATGAGGTAATAAAAGAGAATCTCTCCTTCCTCGCCTATATTTAGTCCAAATCGCGGTCAAGGTGTTCGAAATTTTGGAATATCGCAAGAAAGCGATAAAATAAAAAAGAACTCTTCGAAGTCAATGGAGAAGCTATAATCATAGACCATGAAATAATCTTATCGATAAAACTGATAATGCTGTTTCTTTTATTTTTATTGTCAAGATTATTTTATGCACAAAATCTTTTTAGTTTTTGTATAGATGATTTTTTGTAAAATATTTTTAAAACAGAAAATAAAAGAATATGATCAAAGAGCATTAATATGATTTTAAAATTTTAACCTTAAATGAGTAAATATTAGCATTAGAAAAATAATTAATTTTACATAAGAAAAATATATTAGAGAACAAATTGATCCCTAGTTATCTACTATATCAAAAACATTTTCTTGATCATTTATAATAAAAATAAAGGCTTATTGATTAATTAATTTATTTACTTTTTATACACCTTCAAATAAAAAAAATTATGCAGCTGCATAAAAAGCAATCTTTATATCGCAATGCACACAATAAACATTGCATATAACATGCATGTACACAAAATGCATGTTTAAAAAGAGCGATAAAAATGCCACAAAGCATTTTATATTTTGTAATTATATACAAGTTTTTTTTTCCGTCATAGATCAGAAATTCTCCAATGAGAGCATTCGTAAACATAATTATTCTGATGGATTGGCAATTTCATTGTATTTCATATATTATAAAAATAAATTTTTTATAATCTCGAATATAATGTGTATTATATATATATATATATATATATATATATATATATATATATATATATATATATATATATATATATATATATATATATCAATAAGTAAAAAACTGTGATAAAATTCAATTCGTATGAAAATAAATTGAATCTTTTTCAATATACAATTGATCGTTTTATCAAATAGGTAATTATCATTATAAAAATTGCTTCATATCTCAGGATATATTTGTGAGTTAATAATGTAAATAATATAAAAGTATTCTGTAAATAATATAAAAGTATTTTATAAATCGGCTTAGGAGAAATAAATATTTTTATGCATTATCAATCTAAATTTAAAGAAGAGAATTTATTGTTTTTTTTTTAATAATTAAAAAAAAAGCTTGTTGCTCTTTTAAAATAAGCTGAAAAGTGTAAACAATATTTTTGGAAAAATTATTCTGATATGTTTTAAAAGTCTAGTAATAATTAAAACCACAATAATATATGGAAACTGAGTTTTTACATACATTAATTCTCCTATAATTTAAATAAAACAAGTTGAAAACACTTATTTTATTTCACTTCACAATTAATTAAAAATGTTAATCTCTTTAGTTTTCGTAAAATTTTATTTCAGAAGTAATGTAACATAGACACTATATATATATATATATATATATATATAGTATTTTTACTTATTTTGGCTCTTCATTACTCTAGAATTTGCTCTAATATATTTAAATGTACAAAATTTATTCAGCGTTTAATGTTAACATTACTGTAAGTCGCGATGTAGTAAAAACTTAACTTAAAACTTTCCTCGTACAAGACATTCTTTTAAAGAGCATATTAAATAGGAATTAAAACTTAACTTACGTTTAAATTAAAACTTATTGAAATCCTTATTTAATAGTTTAAAACCTTATAAGCTTATAAAGAGTATTATAATTTTAACAGACATCTTTATCCAGAAACTTAAAATAAGGAATCGCTCCCATATAAATAATTATTTTGTCAAGAAGCAAAAAAACTCGTTAGAAAGGAATATAAATCATAGCAAATAAATATTTGTTTTGTCATTATTTTCATCATTAAATTGACAGAATAACGCTTACATGAATTATAAAATTTGAATTTACAGATTCTAGGATAAGTATAGATTCATTATGCCAGATCTACAAACAGCTTACATTTATTATGTGAGTGCTATGGAGAGCATAGACAAATAGTCAAACACAAGTTTATTTACGTAAATTATAAATTTTTCGAAGCATTTATAAAATAAAGTCTAAGTTTTAAGATAGTTAGAAAGTCAATATAATATCTTGAAGAATTCAGTACAATTCATAAGTTAGCAAAAAGCAAATATCACTATGAAAACTGATACTAAATAAAACTTCAAATAATGTATTTTTTCGAAGTTATGAGATATTCTTTTGTCATTAATCAGAGTGTTGAAATTAAAACATTTTACAGGAAAAAAGCAGTTAATATTGTATTTCACAAGTCAATAAAAGAATATTTTCACATATAAAATGTATGTTTATATAAATTAAATAAATCTAACAATTTAAATCATTTTATAATAGATCATTTCATTTTTGTACTTTATGAAAATTATTTGCTTCTTGGGAATGCTTTGATCCAATTTTTCAAATAATCAATGCTTTGATCTTTTGTTCGATAGCTCGTGAGTTTGAATCTTACTTTGAATAGAAATATTTATAATGGATTTAGCATTTAGCTTGTAACACTTAGACCTTTCAATTATGGTTCAAATTACTTTTTCTGTGCATAAAATTATTAATCATATTAAATTAATGCTAACTAGTTAGTTAAACGTTATAAAATGCAACTTGATTTGCAGACAAAACAATCAATGCTAGACCAATATGCTAGACCAATTGTTGTATTTAAAAATATAATAATTTCTATCGATATAATTATTTATATGTATTCTGAAATATTTTTAATAATATTATTTTTTCTCAGAATCCATATCACATTTTATTTAATAAGTATATAAATATATATATATATATATATATGCATATGCAAATAATAAACTTTTTAGCCGCTTGTTTTTTTCAACATTTGTAATTGTAATTAGTCGGGCTTAATTTCTAAATTAACAATTATAAATATATTTAATAAGAGTCATCGTTTCAACTCTAAAACAAATGAACACCTTACCTCATTTATGTCCCATAGCACCACTTTAGCCCCCAATACGGAAAAGTTTATGGCCAACTGCCTTCCAATACCGCTCCCACCACCTGTTATGACCACAACTTGGCCTGCAACATCCTTCTTTTGTTTAGGCAAGATAGCTAAAATGCTGTCTCTAATCACAATATATAGTACATAGAGAACAAATTTCAGCCATTCCAAACCAATCTCCAACCATTCCCTCCTTTCATTTCGTGGCTCCTCTTTCACCGACATTCTAAGATTGTCTGAAGCAATTGTTCACCCAAACAGGGAACGATAACGATAATATGGTCGAGATATGCATTCAGCTGTAAGGGATAATGCTTATTCAAGTGCCTCTCTCTTCGCCAAACGAGGAAAGAAGAAACACAAATTGCTGATTACCGTATTTTGTTTTCTATTCCAAAATCCATTACACCATGTCGAAGGATTGCGTGCTCATCTTTATGGGGAAATTTCTTTTTTCTCCAGTGAATAGATGCCAATTTGGTTTTTTTGAGCAATGATCCGAAACCTTAATGTCTGTCAGGGCACAGGGAAAATTAGAAATCGTGGTTGGATTACCTCACTCAACTTTCATCTGTTTTTTAGTAGTTCTCGTTCTTAATCAAACCGGTCTTGATTCCGCAAAAATAATAAACAGTCATGATACAACGTAGTATGAATTACATTAATGATTATTAATATTAATCAGTATCATCGTCATACGTAAACAATTTTTTTTAATAAAAACAACATATAAAATATTTATTTCTGGAAACGTACACAAGCTGTTGGAAATAAAAAGAAATTTATCTAGCCAATAGAAAAATTTAAATAAAAATTTTAGTTTTCTTCTTTGAAACTACTTCATTAATTATTTGCAAAGAAGCGTTTCATTTTTTAGAATATGTTAAAAATAAAAAAAAATAAAAAAATGCAATACATTTGACGACAACAACAGAAAAATGCTAAGGTTAAGACATTTCAAGGTGTAAATATACTCAAAATGTGAATATTTTCTAGATTAGGAAACTTCAATATTTATAACATTTTATGTTAATTTGAATTTTTTTTTGTTCTAAAAAAATAAATTGCTTGACGGTCATACTCAAGAGTTTATAAAACAAGCTATTTTAAAATGTCTTTATAATTAGACTAGATTCTAGTAAAATTATTATAATTTTGCTAGAATCTAGTCAAACTATAAAGACAAAAATTATTGTCATTATATTTAATATAGACTAAATTTTCTAAATGATTTTATATACTTTGCTGCGAAAAGTCAAAACATATTAAACAGTCAAAGCATTCAGTCAAAGCATCAAACATTCAGGACACTAAATCTTAATAAGGCTTACATATGAAGAGTCTGCTGAATAGTTTTATAATTGATTTTTCCAATATTTTAAATATTACTTTTGAATTATTCTTTATGTATTTTAACTATAATATACAATTAGAGAATTAATTTAAATTTTAGGATAGTCAAAATTTCTAAAAACATGTAATTTACATTCTGAATAGGAAATGGAAATTATTTTACCATAACAAAAACCAAAATGTAATTGAAATACCTCTTTCGTATGATCTATATTTAACACAGCCTGTTTATTTTTCTTTTAACGTTATTCTTTTTTATGCATTTTTCATCGATGAAACATTTTCCTTTAGCTTTACTCCTTAGGGAACTCAAATTTTAGTATGAAAATTGCTGAAATGTTTTCATAGTAGATATTACGCAATGTTTTAAATCAATCATTTCAATATAAGTTCATAAATGTTAACACTGTCAACCCCAGCAATAGTTAACAATAAACAGATATTAGTTTAAAAATTAAGACTGAAATTTGTCAATATGTTTTTCTCAATATGTTTTTACTCAATGTGTCTATACTCAATATGTTTTTCTCAGAATTCCATTAAATACTGTAAAATCATTTTAATTGCCAACAAAAAAAAAAAAAAATTAATAAAATATTAATGTTTTTTTCATCATTAATTTCAGTAATTTTTTTTTTTTACTACAATATTTTAAAGTTTTTACTGTAACCTCATTTAAATTTCAATAGTTAAATTATTTTCTCTTACTTCAAATGATTGATTATTATTCTTAATTTACATATTTTCGATTTTTTTTTTTTTTTTGCTTTACATTTAGTGAGTTATTTGTTCTTTAAAAACTTTATTTTTACTTACTTGTCTCTTCAACTCATCTTACAAGCCTGAAAAGATAATTTTTTTTTTTTTCTGACAGTGTTTTCCTAAAATTTTGAATTGAATTTATTTTTTCAAATAGAAGATTTTTCCATTTTAGTTGTTAAACAAGTGATAATACATAAAAATGACTTTTTGGAAATGGTTTTTAAGAATTAAAGATAGCAATGGACGCTCTACTTAGATTTGGCTGTTGCTTTTGTTTTTGATTTCAGCTGTTATAGAATTTTGTGAAAATTTTATATCAGATAAAAATATATCATTATAGATTTTCATTTCCGATTCATTTTAATTTACCAGTTCTAGAGTAAAAACACTTAATAATGTTTCGAATCTAAATTATTTTAAAATATTATTTTGATAAATTCGTGAAAAAATAGGACGATGTTTTCAATCCAGAGGAACCATCTCAAATTGAGGTACAATATTCCAAAATTAAGCTAATTTGAAGCCGCGCATTTGGTAACTTTTAATCATTACATTCATTCATTAATCATTAAATAAGTAACATTTATTACATTTTCCTTTATTTATAAATTATTAGTAGCAGTTTTACAATAATCAATGCTATTTTATGTCTTATATATATTACACCTAAAATTTTTTAATTTAAATGCGCATTTGTAGCGCCATCTACATTTCGTTATTAGCTTTGAAAACTCCGATTGAAAAGAATCGTAATCCGGAATAAGAAAATTATATTTTATTTGTAGATTTTCGATGCTTCTAATTAATAAAAAATAATGGAATTGGCAATTGAGAGCGTATGCTATTATTATAAGAATATCATGAAAGTGTAACACATTTTGATATGATTTGATTTCTTTTTTTGTTAAATCTTGATTATCTTCATATACATTTTTTACGACTGTTTTCAATTTGTTATCTTTTATATCAAATATCTTGTGTACATGTGTATAAATATATGTACATTTAAATTCTTAATTTTTCTTAATATTGTTATTAAGTAAAAAACAAAGGGAATTTGAAGAGAAATATTAATCGTAATTAAAAACATTTCTCATAAAATAAAATTATATTCAACACTTGTTATATAAGGCACTAGCGCCATCTATTGAGATATTTGAGATAAATATATCATAATCATTTTATAAAGAAATAAAACTGGTTAACTAAAAAGTGTAAAAATATTTTAAAATGTACATACAAAGTATTAAATCTCATTTTGATAATAATTTTATCTTTAAAAAAACAAGGTAAACAATTATAGTCAATAATGATGCATATTTTCATAATCAATAGAAAGAAGCTGAAATGATTAAAAAATAAGAAATCGGTAATTTGAATTTTTTCTAATGTTATTTTAAATTTCTTTGATTCTATCATTTGAATAAATATTTACCTTGTTTTTAGTAAATACTTAATATACATGGTTCAACAAGTTATGTCTATATCATAGAAGCTGGAACTTTTATTTTTAAGTGAGAGTAAGTAAGGAATTTGGTAAAGTGCCCTTCCTAATTCAAAATGGTTTCTTTTTTTTTTTTATTAAACAAAAAATAATGATGGAAGAATAATAAAGAGACAGTATTTAAATTATAGCAACAACACTTTTAAATTGAATTATAATTACAAAGATAAATTAGATATATAAATTAGAAATTACAAAGATAAATTTCAAGGCTATTTTAAAAAGCTTTGATCAAAATTGGAGAAATTTGAAATATAATTTTCTAAATGAAAATAAATTCAATATATTTTAGAATTATACTCTAAAAAAGTGATTCTCAATCACTATGCAGCAGAATTTTTGCGTATCACCAAATTCTTAAAGTGTGCCGCAAAATTTATAGAAACTACATAGTTAAAATTAGAGTTCTTTTATTTTTTATTACGAGTAAAATTTGTTTAAATTAAAGAAAATTACACTGTAATAGAAAAAAAAATTTTACAGTTAAATATATGTTTTACAGTTAAAATTTTTTATCTTCGATAACTATGACCTGTCGCAAAGTAAAATATCTGCTCCACGTAAAACAATTTCAAATGTGTAATAATTTTGAATGAAGAATAATTTTAATTTTGAGGAAGAACTGATTTCACTTTCAATTAATCAATATTTAATTTTAAAATATTTTGAAGATAGCTACAAAAGCTTTTAAAATATTAATACAATATTTTAAATTTTATTTTTGGAAAAAAATAAAAGTTAGAAAACCGCTGTTCTGTAAAATAAGATTTGGTGTTCTACACATTAAAAATTAGTGTACAAAACTGTCGTGTTAATTTTTATTAATAATTAAAAAAATTTGAACCAAATAAGTAATTGTAATAATATCTAAAACTTGATTTATATTTCAGTGGCACAAATCAAAATGGAAATACAAAACAGTGGATACATAGATTTTATTGTGTAATGCTTGAAATTTATCAAGAAATTAAAATTCATTTGAAAAAGTTATACTTAAATGGTTAAAATATTTTTTAATTAACCTTATCACAGACAAAATATTGTTAAATATTCCATTAATATATATTATTGGTATTTTTAATTCATATTATACCCCACAAAATATTTCCAAGCTTAGATAAGTAAGGAAATGTTTTAGTTTTACATGTACTTCGCATGATTAGTATAATTACACAAAAATATACTCTGATAAATTGATCTCAAAATGAAGTTTATATTTTTTTTCTACAAAAATAATCTTATAATCCGTATTCCTAATAATAAAATCCTTAATAAATATGTATTCATAATTTTCTTTATACAGACTTCACTTTATTATTTTTTTGTTTTCTGAAACTATTAACATTAATCAGTAAAAAAATACATATATATATATTTTAAGATAAAATCTTTCTGTATGAACCATTTTAGCTTGAATAATTTTCTAGGAATACTTTAATTTAGTTGATAATATACTGATCTCTCTCTTTTAATATTATAAACTTAAATATTTTTTAACATATTTATAAACATATTTACGAATATTATAACAACTAAACAAAATGTAACAGACTATAACGTAATTTTTGTAGTGATCAATTATTTCAGACTTCCAGCCAAGTTTAAAATTCCAGCGAGATTAAATTCAAGAGAAAAAGAGCTATTGCTATATAGATATTGTTAAATTTTGTGGATTTAAATATTATTACATTTAATTTAGACATTAAACATAAGCTCTTCAGTCAGACTGCATGATTATTCTTAATTACTTTTATCTGTGACAGGCTATAACAGCCTGTCACAGATAAAAATAATTGAGAGGAAATCATGAGCCATGATAAAATTAAACTCATTCCAAACACCTTAAGAATTTAGTTTTTGTTCTTATTATATATTTTTGCTATAACTTATAACACTTAATCAGCGATTTCTTGGTATGTATTCAATTAATTATAAATATGTGTATGTACATAATATAACAAGCATTTTTATTTTCATGTATTTAATATAGATATTTATTGGTCGAGATGCTTTTATAAATGATATTGTGATTTAATCTAATATGACAAGTTTATATTGTTAAGTATAGTATACAAAAATAATAGTACTAAAAAAAAATATAAAATAAACCTTTCAAGCAATTTGAAAAAAATGACACTTTATTTCGAATACAATTCAATTCTATTATAAGCTGACAAAAATTTTTTTGATGAAAGTTGTATGTAACAGAGAACTGAATATTTATGTTATAATGCCGTCATTTCACCATCGGAATCTTGAGTGTTCTCTTTGGTATCGCCATCTCCTGGCTGCATATGAAAGCTTTCTACTACAGTAGTTTCTTCAGGCTTTTGTTGTTCGATCCAGTAAGATACATCGGCTGATTTCTGAAAATATTCAAATACGGATAAAATTTAGTAAAGTATTAATAAAATGGACTACAATGTAAAACTAAAATACTAATTCAAATTTTGTTTTGATTTTTATTGCAAAGTAATTTTTGGTTTGGTAAGCAAAAATTTATATATTCATAACAACATTCTGTAAAAGTACTGTAAAAGCCTCAAATTTTAACACCATTCATCTGGAATTTTTGAAATTGTAGCTGATTGTTTTCTTCTATTGTAATAATATAAGTACGATACAATATAAAAAATCTAGATTATTGTTTTAAAAAATGATGTAATAAAAAATAATAATAAAAAATGTATAGTAAAAAAAGATATAATAAAAGAATGATATAATAAAAATAAAAAATAAAGATCACTAAATCTGTTATCACTATAAACATAAATTAAAATATTTCTTAACTCCAAAAATATAGGAAATGTGAGGGGTTAAATTTAATAGAACTTCAAAAAGGATTTAAGGGTTTCAATAATATGTCATTCGAACAAGATGATTTAAAAACTACTTTTACTAACACAATGAATGATTCGTTAGCTCATAACTATTGTTATAGTTATGAACTAGCATAATTTAAAAAATAATGTCTAAAAATTTAAGTTAATATCCTATCACATTTAAATAATTTGCTATTAGGAAGATTTAAGGAGTACAATAATTTCTGTGAATTGCCAAGTAAGAACATCACTTTTCTTAAATAGTCTTGATTTGTTATCAAGAAAGATAAGAGAAATTATAATAATTAAATGTAAAAAAAAAAATTATTGTCTTAAAATATTTAATAATTAAAAATTGAAGATAAAAAAGATTTAATTTACATACAACAAGGAAAATTAGTGTTTAAATTTTCCTTGTTATATGAAATTAATGAATTGTTAATGAATTGCTTTAATAAACAAAATCAACAATTCAGTCATATTTTAATGGTTACGAGTTCTAATTTTTATCAGTATTTCTATGACTACTTTGAATTTTTGGTTAATATTGATTGATTAGAAGATGTCAATAAAAATTTTTATTGGTATAAAATAAAAAATAATTTATTAAATTATCTAAATTTATCAATTCTTTAATTTAAATAAATATCCTATTTATTTAACTTCCATAATTAACTTCATGAATCTTATATACTGATCTGTGTTGAATTCATTTGAATTTAATAACATAAATAAGAATAATCGAAAATTAAAGTTAGATACCAAAACTTAAATATAAGAACTTGAACTTTGTGCACCAAAATTTTGTAAAATTTGTTTTGTTTATTATTTTTTAAATTTAACAAGAGCAAAATTATTATTTACAAACTTCAACACAAAATCAGGAGAAAAAATTAAGCAGTATAATATGATTTCAGTTATAAAATATTATTTCCTTTACCGTCAGGATAATTTAGATCCCTAAAAAAACTAAATTTCCATATATACAAAATAGTAATAGTCAAAATATGGAAAAATCAAAATTGGGGGCGCATGTGTGAAAAGAAAAATTGCATCTAAATATTTTATCAATAGATGGCACTACTAGACAAAAAGTTTAAAAGTAAATACAGTTATGCAGTAACTATCTTAATAAATTAAGTGAACTATGCACAAAATAATTAATACCATTATTATTGTTTTTGAATAACAATTTTTCAAACTTGTGTTTTACATCTGCCAACAGAAAATTATGTATATTTTCTTTTACACTTTACTTCATAATTATGCGCAATTCTGACACTGAAATTTCACATTTAATAGTAAATAATAACTAATTCGAAATTTGGTATTATAGTAATTTAAAAATTAATAAATTATTAATAAAATTGGTTCATTCATATATTTTTAAACCACAGAACACAGATTATTTTATAGTGTTTTAACTTTTGTATAGAAGAAATATTTATATATAAATATTAATATGAAAATTATTACCATTTTAAACATAAATTTTTAACTTGTTACGTTGTTTTAAATTATTTAAAATATTTTTAAATTAAATGAAAACAATTAATGGTTATATTGTTTCTTTATTAAAACTTTAATTTATTTAATTTTTTTTATTGAGTCTTGACAAACTTGTTTTTTTTTTATTCAGTCTTCGAATTTGACTCAAACTTCAAACTTGAAAATTATGCAATACAAAAGTAAATAAATTGCAGTTCTCACAAATTTTTTATGCTTATCACAAATAGTTAAAAATATAAAAAAAAGGAAAAAAATAATGAATAAGATATGCTGAAATGTTTGCCACACAAGTTATTATTATTATTATTTTATTTTTTTGACATATTGTGAATTTTATATAGATTTATCTGATATTAATTTCTCAAGATCTTTTTGGGGCATATATCTGATTAGATATCGCTCTCACTTTCAGTTGAAAAGTTCATGGGTCAATTTACTAATCTTGGTTGTGGAAGTTTGTTGATTTTGAAATTTAAATTCAATTTTAAATACCAGACTGGTTTTACCATGCAAAAGATGACTTCAGAGAAATTAAAAGAACTAAACAAACTAATTTCCATAGTTAAAGCGACTTGTGTCAATATTTTTATTGATTTCGCAAAAACTTTCATTCGTCATGTGCAATAAAATATTTTCGATAATTAAATTTTGGGGAATATTTATTTAAAAGCTGATTTAATTTATTAAAAATTGTAACTGTAAGGGTTTTTAGTTATATTTTATAAAGTTTATAAGTTAATTTTTAGTTTAATTATAAGTTAAATACTTTAAATTTAAAAATACTTATCATTTATAAAAATATTATTTAAAATTCATATTTATATCAATTTATAATTCTTACAGTTAAAAGTGATAAAATATTTTAATCCTGAAAAACAATTATTCTACTTTAAAATTTTGGTTCATAATGATAGCTGTCAGAAAAAAATCAAATTGATTCTGTGACTATAAATTAGGAATACTTTTCACATATAGACATTAGTTTATTGAAAGCTTCGGGAATATTCGGTTCTTACGATAAATATAAAAAAGTTTAAAAAAAATACGGTAAATTATTAATCATGCCAAGAAATAAGACCTGGTTTCAATTTTTGGAGAAAATTCCATTTAAAAACATAGTTAAAGTGCTAGATTTTGAGTATGATTTATAAAATAACGATGTTCGTGTGCAATAAATAATTACTTTTTTATCGCACACACAAGAAATGTTAATTCTTTATTATACCGAATTTCTGAAGAAACGGATTATTGTATAATGAACTCCTCTCTTGTAATCTACATATTGAACAATCTTTCATAAACAAAAATACAAGAGAGAGTTTATTTTACGGGAAGGGTAAATGGGGTTTATATGCACATATCTGTTGTCAATATGTATTTTTTACGACTGTATGTCTACGGAAGTTGATTCCTATAAATAGCCTTAATGTAACGAAAATTGTAGTAAAATCCTTATGTAGAGTATTTAGCAGATGTTTGACACCGCGTTATGGATAACAAAACTGCCTAAGCCTATTTAAAAGCATTTTAATGCCTATGTCGTGCCTTCCAGGAGGGCATTTAATTGACCGTGTGCAAGGGAGAAAACTTGAGATTGGAAGCTCTTTATCACAAACCAACAGACGTGCATGCTCAATACTAACGTGCAACATCATTCTCCCATGG